>KK114957.1:291243-381490 GCA_000611955.2 Stegodyphus mimosarum
GTAATGAATTTGAACTTAAAGATTTACAGTAGATTCTCCTTTTATGGAATGAAATATTTTGATTCTTATTGGCTCATATTCAGTATAAATACTCTCAAAGTTCTATCTTCCAAACAGCTGTTTTGCATTCTTTATGTCTTTTGGAATGCATAAGATATTCTTTATAAATGATATTGAAGCTGTGTGTTGTAACTATATATATCTCAGGAAAAATGATTGTATTCTTGTGGGATATTGGATAAGACATGCAGGTGGCTAAATTATCTTTCTTTTTTATATTTTCCAGAAAAGTAAAATTTTTTCTTTAATAACTCTCCACAGTTTGTTTTCATGTCAAAAGTTCATTCATATGCTAGCTGCAAACATAATGCTTCTGCTTTGAAAATAACGCAAACATTATTTGAAAAATACAAAATGGATAGAGCCAACACATTATCTGCCCAAAATATGATTAATCCAAATCTACAGTTGGTATCATATGAAAAAATCAAACCTCTAGAATTTTTATTCAAGGAAAAAAACTTCAATAAGAGGAAAAAATTAAAAAAGGTGAAGCACAGGGATGTTGACGAGGCATAGATGAAATGGTTTGCAATGCAAAGGAGCCATAATCTGCCACTATCTGAACAAATGTTTCAGACAAAGGCCAATGAATTTGTCAGACAGGAAATGAACGAACAACAAATTTAATAACTATGTGTAATAACAATTGCAATTAAATTTTAATGTGATTTTTTTTAAATTGGATTTATTATTCATTTTTTTTTATAAATGTGAAAATGTTAACCAGTTTTATCATTACATGTCACTCAATTTTTAATGCATTTGCTATTTGTTTTATTGGAGTGGATACAGAAATAAAACTTTTAGTCCCTAGAAGTTCATTATAGTAGGATTCCACTGGATATTATCTTCAAGTAACAAAAAGAAATCATACAAAACATTTGTAATGTAAAACTGAAAACAATTTTACTTTCATTTTATAAAGTACTTGTCCTTATGCACTCAGTTCTGAAACTGGGTAAATCATTTCCAAACATCATATATAACAGATTCTTGACAATCACATTTCATTCATAAATTTATAAATTCTTTATTGACCAAAAATTATACCCTATATCTGTTCATAACCATTAAACTATTTTGTAACTATCTAATAAACATGCACTAAAAATTGTTGAATACAGAGGCTGTTCGCACATTTTTTAGACGATGTATATTGTATTCACAAAACTAAATTACATAAAATTCTTGTGTTTTAAATGTTCTATTTGACATCCTTTATTCTGAACTATCTTTCGACACCACAATTTCCAGGATAATAATGCCTTTTGAAGTGTCAGAAGAGGTATTCTATCCCATTCCTCCCGAACAGCTTTCCAGAGTCCTGTTAGGGTTTTGGAACAACGTTTGGATAATGCAGATTTAAAAGTTCGAAAGCACAAAAGTCCATAGGTGACACAGTTTTTTGTTCCATTTCTTTTAGGAAATTTACAGTGGATTTTGATGTATGACTGCTAGCTTTGTCCCGATGGAGTCTCACAGATGGATGGCACTGTGAGTAAAGCGATGATATTTCATTCAGAAAAATGGGCGATAAAATATGTTCCTGATAGTATTTGGAGTTAATCTTGGCATTTTTTGGCACTCTCTTTATTTTTAACTTGCCATTATAAGAAAAACCAGCAACAATCATGAATCCCTTAGAAAAACTTTCTTTCGATTCTTTGAACCATATACTTAAATTTTGTTCTCCCCTTTTATGATAATAAATGGCTCTTTTTTTGTTACAATCATTTAAATACACCCATGCTTCATCTATTGTGACAATTGTTTTCCATTCCGCGTCGAGGGATACGCTTTGGAAGAAGACGATGCACATTGCGTTTTTTCGCTTTCTTAAGATTTAAATCAACATTTATCATTTTGTTTACAGTGGACACCGAGCATTTTAATGATTTTGCAACTGTCCTTTGACTAGGGGGATTTTCATTTAACATTAAACAACGTACCTTTGCAACAGTCGAAGATGTCCGTTTTTTCTTCGGATACTTGTTTGGAATTTTTGTCCCACCTGAGGCTCCAATTTGACGTTTTTTTCCTTTCTTGTTGATGATATTACCTATCGACGCTTTAGATATCACAAAACCATGACTCTCACATCGTTTTTGGATAACGGAGTATGCATATTTCTCTTCGGAAAGAGCGTCAATGTAGCCTTCGAACCACTGCTTTGTTAAATTCGCCATTTTGAGTAAAAACAAAACTTTCAAGCCACAGACGATAATTTTGACTTTTAAAAACATAGTACAATTGCAATTACTTCTTTTGCAGCAAACGAGTTTTTATTACCGCTTACCAAAATTATCTAAAAAATGTGCGAACAGCCTCTGTACAACTTATGTTCAAAATACTAGTAATCTTTCCAATACAAATTTTGAAATATTTTCACCACGAAAAACAGAAACTTGCAGGACTAGAATTTTTAATACAGCATACAGATAGTTAAGTGTTTAAGAATATAATATTAATATAAGCTTCACAAAACTAAACCAATTTTTTTCACAGCTATATTATATTATTAATGTACAGCTAACACCAGAACACTCTTAGAGACTGATTAATGCACAGCTACTAATTACATAGAAACAAAATTTAAAAACCTTCAGAATATATGGTTGATAACATAAACACACCATGGTTATAACCAGAAGTTCTGCTTTTTCAGCACTTTTCTTTAAACAAAATTTTTCTTTTTTCCCCCCTAATTTAATTAAAAGAAACTATATGGTGCCTTATAACAGCAAATATTTTATACCCAAATACCCAATATTTATCGTATTATGGTAAATCTTTATAAATAAGAAACCTTTAAGAACAACATACACAGCCTTTTGAATGAAACCTTCACCAGTAAACTACAGATCTCAAGTTTGATGAAGTGTATGAATGTAATTTCAAACACATAAGAAGCAGCTACAAGAATCAAAACCTGATTATCTACCATTTTTGCAATATCATGCTGATTTTAAATAACTAAGATACATGAAATGTATTGCTAAGAAATAATCTTTTCAATGTTTTTAAAATTTTCCTTTTCTTAAATATATGCTACCTTTTAGATCTGATAACTAGGAATACTAGTTTAAAAGTTATTTACTTAAGTAATTAAAATTTCTGAACTAATAAGATTTTTATTTGCATAACATAAACTTTGCAATTTAAAAAAATTGTTCACTTTGAATGCAAATTCTTAGTTATATAAAAAACATACGGGAATAATGACTATCATTTAAAAGGATTTTCATGCAAAGACTTTAAAAAAAAATAACATTTAACTAACACTTTTTTAAAAGTATAAAGAAAAAAAGCTGAAAAATTTTACTACTAAAATGACACACAATTTATTCTATTTTTGCAAAATGTTATGAAGCAAATTAAAAAATAGGCAATGCATTATTAAAAAAGTTAAATAAAAGAACATTGAATTAGTAAACCAAAATAATGTTTTTGTTTCAAAACACGTATTTTAGATATTTTAAAGGACAATACAAATTATGCAAATATTACAGCATAAATAACACCAAATACATTTATCAAAAGTGTTACTTTTCACATTTCAGTTACATAATTACAGTTACTATTTTAAGCACAAAATTCTTTATTTAGTCATTTAATAAATTAAATAATTAATTGCTACAGTTTTGTGTATTTTGTTAGTTCTGCTTTTAAATACTGGTAAAATGGGACTAAGAATTCATTGAAAATTATATAATGATATCTGAAAAAAATCTGATATGTGCACCACACGACATCCTTGTACAGAATATTAAATTATATGGATTTTTTGCTGCATTTCATTTTAAACTTTTTCCTGGAATTTCACTAGAGATATATTTTGCATTCAATTAATTCAGTTCTCACTTCACAGCAAGATAAAAATACATAAAACCTCAAAATATATTTATTGAAAATTGAAAAATATAGAAAAATATAAAACACTAAATACAGTTAAAACAATTAAAAGAACTATTTCTATGCAAAAACAAGCAATTCAGCCAGCAGGAAAGCAGATTTTTTGGTGCACAAAACTGAGAATTTAGTTTTGGTCTCAGCAAAAAGACAATGAAGGTGCAGAAACTGACTTAATTCATTATTTTATTAAGTTTCAGATGTAAATAAATATGGCTCCTCTGAACTTAAAAAACTTTTAAATTGTTGATATTTTACAATTACTGCATGCAGATTAACTAAAGGCATAAAAACCTTAATTGGAACATAAGAACAACATAATTCAACAATTTTTAAAACAAAAAATGCACAATTTACCAACATATAAGAAGAAAAAAACTGAGATCACTGAGCCGAATATCAGAGTGGGTATATACTCATATCTATATTTATATACTTTTGGTGCGGCTGATTGCAACTAAAAAGGGAGGTGCATAACTACATGTTACAGCAGTCCTATATACAATTTCAACATTCTGAAGCTACTCGTTTTTGAGTTATGTAAGATACATACATATGTAGGTACGTATGTATAGACGTCATGAAAAAATCTTTTCTGAATCCATTTTAAATCCATTTTGCAACTGTTTTGGGAAAAAGAGTCCTTTATGCTATCCTTATCATTAAATTGCAGTCCTTATCATTAAATCGTTAAATTGCATTTGATAGCGGTCAAAATAGATATTTTTGTTCAAATATGATACCCGAAAATTTGCACTATTACAATACTTCCTTTACTTCGTACAAGGAGTTAAAGAAGGGAAAGTTACTCTTACTAAAGAGAAAAAATATATAAGATTGATACCTGTTATGAATGTGGCAATGAACCGAAAATAGGTCATGTAGATTTTAAAGTTACTATTTTTAAAAGGTTATGATTAGAAAATAACATTCTTCTGTTTCAAATTTTTTATGTGATAAATTCAGAACTCTAGATATACCTGGAGATTATATTTGTTTCTTACACAGATTAAAATATAAAAATGTGCAACATAATTTTCACAGAATTGTTGAATTTTTAGCACAACAAATTTATCCAAAATAATTACAATATTCTTTACATTTAAAAGGGCAGTTGTAACACAGATAAATATCAAACATCTGCTTACATTATTACAGCATGTCGCAAACATATAACTCACATAAAATATGCCATTTCCCACACATTTGATAGTAAACATCCAGAATACATGAATTGATGAAAATTATTTATAATATGTTAATTTATGAAATAGTTAATTTAATGACAACTGCAGAGATGAAACATAAACTGATAAAATTAATATTCACATACTATATGCACTTACACGGTGCATTTGGGAGGAGGAACTCGAAAGAGGAATTTGCTAGTTTCCATTGAAACAAAAAGAAGGGAGGGGAGGGGAATGATAATCACATGATAGGAGACTATGCTTCCAAGCAACACAAAATGTAGCTTTTATACTCGAATAGTTCAGAAATACAGTTACACCTTGTGAAATTTTTACTTACTTTTATGAATTTTGTGAATGATTTTGGATGAAGATTTATGTTTTTGTGGAACTAAGATGATAGATGATGTAGAATTTCATAGATGGACACACAACTAATCCCTCATCACTAATTTTCAACTGAATTTAAGGAAAAAAAAACTCAGAATTTTATCAAAGGTTTAATTTCTGAAAACAAATTTATTTTAACAGCAAAGTTCTGCAACATGATCTTCAGGTTTAAGCCATTGTAAATGTATGTAATAGTAATTAAAGTACGGATGGGTGACAATCTTCAGTATAAAATGCGGTTGAAATAATTAGAAAAGCCACAAATAAAAAACTATCAATACTAACCTTAAAATTCTTTAAATGGTAGCTGTTTTGACGTAATTATCCATCAGGTCCTTGGTAAGGTTTTAGATAATTACCTTAAAAAATTCAAACTGTCCAGCTTGTAAACTATATTCAGAAAAAAGATTTAAGTTCAGTAGCAGACTTAGACATTTAACCTCATTATCTTCTAAATGGCTTTATAAACAAACACAACTTTTGGCTATGGGATAATGAAAATTCATGAGTAATAAAGGAATACCTTCACTCAAAACGAGTGAGAATCTGAAGCATTCTTACCGCTGAATGGATTACTGGACCCCTCTTTTCCGGGAAAAAGAAATTCAGTATCAGTCCGAAAACATCCTATACAAAATAACACCTCATTACTATTACGTTTATGTTACTCATTGATCCCAAGTTTACAAAACAGAACCAAGGCTTGTAGAATCAATTGTGGCTTTCAATTTTTACATCGCTACTTTTCTAAATAATTTATACAAGTTACTGAAAGCTTTTTTTTTTTTTTTTTTTGGAAATTGGTAGCCTGGTGAATTCTTGCAATCTGAATCCCTGAGATTTCTTTCTGTGACAATGCCTTAAGGCAGTGGTCTCAATGCATGATCTGAAAACAATTGATTGGACAGAATTCGTTTTTAGCAAAATGAAAATTTTCAATTTACAAAATAAACATTTAATTCTTTTTACTAAATATTTATCAAAACATACAATAACAATAACAATTATAATAATGCAAAGTAGAAAATTTCAAATTTATATTTATTTTTTGTCCGAAATCTAAATTTTGACACTTTTGTCGGATACCCTTTGTAATTCCAGGCTTCAAGCTATTGGCAGCTAAATATTAACATATCAGATTGGCATTAACTTCAAATAATAATAATATGTTTAATTAATCATTAAATGATTTATTTTAATTTAAATTAAAAATAAGCAAGTTTATATATGTTATAAAAATTTGCAAAATTTTCAGAGAAATCTTTCTAAGTGGGGCAAAACATGAAAATAAATTAACGACAACCTAGTTTCTTTCTCTCATTTATTAAATTTTTCTTTGACACATATTAAAATAGCTACGTTTGTATGTAAATAATTATAAATTTTTCATGTATTTAGAAAATTTGCTCATAAAATATTTGTGCATTACAGAAAAATTACCAGAAATTATCTTCTTCACTGATTGTAGATGTTCATCATTTAATCAGGTTCTTTTCTTATTAATTTTCAAAGAGCTTTTCATAAATAAATGTATTCCCAAACAAAGTAATTATTCTTAGTGCAAAAATAGTACGAAGCACTTCTTTAGTACTTCCTTATATGAAGTAAAAAGGAAGTATTGTAATTGCAAAAAATTTCGGGTATCACATTTCAATAAAAATATCTCTTTGGACAGCTACTGAATGCAATTTAACGATGTTTTTGCCTGACATCTGTAAGTAAGGACAGAATAAAGAATTCTACTTCCCCCAAAAAATTATAAAGCTGATTTAAAATGGCTTCTGAAGAGATTTTTTTAATGCCCTCTGTACATACGTATGTATGTATCTCATATAACTCTCAAAAATGAGTAGCCTCAGAACGTTGAAATTTTGTATATGAGGCTGCTATAGCATGTAGATGTGCACCTCCCTTTTTGGTAGCAATCAGCCGCACCAAAAGTGTATATATATATATATATATATATATATATATACCCAGTCTTTTACTCGGCTCAGTGAGCTCAGATTTTTTCTTCTTATATGTTGGTAAATTGCACATTTTTTGCTTTAAAAAAATGATTGAATTATGTTGTTCTTAATCTTCCGGTTAAGGTTCCTATGCCTTTAGTAAATGTCCATACAATATTTGTAGAATTATCAACAATTTAAAAGTTAAAATACAATAACACACCGAACAAATATTAATTTAGAAGTCAAACAACAAAAATCAGCGTTATATTTTCAAATTTTCACAAGACTAGTTTTAATGGTTTTACTGAACCATCATCCTCAGCTGCAAAAGTACAAATGAATTACTAGAAATCCATTTGCATTTGCGCTTTTGCAGCTGAGAATGATGGTTTGGTAAAACCATCGAAACTAGTCTTGTGAAAATTTGAAAATATAATGCTGATTTTTGTTCTTTGACTTCTAAATTAATAATTTAAAAGTTGTTTAAGTGCGGCTAAGCCTAATTATGGTTATGAAAGCAGCCATATTTGTTTACATTTGAAATTTGGCAGAATAGTGGATTTGTTGCCAATCTACAGAAAATAAGCTTTGCAACAATAAAGATAACACCTTTTATTACTGCGAATTAAATCATGCTTAATCCATTCTGGAATTTATTCAAGAATATAAGTGTTTAAGATTTACTTAATAATTTTTAATATAGATATTTTGAATTTTTATGTATTTTTGCCTTGTCACGAAGTGAGAACTGAATTACTTGAATGAGAAATACTGAATCGCCTGTAAAAAACTGTTTTTTTCCTCCCCCCCTTTTTTTTTAAATTTCTTTTACACATCGTTTTAGAATAGAACATAAGGCAACGATTAAATAATTCTTCAGATGATATACATAATTTTTGTGCATTCTGAATAATAAAATGAATGAGATGTAATGCTGTTAAGTAAACATAGCATCAGTGTTGCTATAATAAACAAATATAGCATTTTTTAAAGAGTGCATTTATTATACTGTGGTTTATGCACTATCGACAAAGCAGATTTAATTCAATACAATAAGTTTAAATGAAATGCAGGAAAAAAATGTATATAATTTAATATTCCATACAACGAAGTCATGTGGTGTACACATCAGATTTTTTATATAAGTTTTTAATGAAATGAAAACAATATAGACTTGGATTTCAAAAAGTTAAAATCTTGAAATCTTTGCAATGAATATACTTAATTGAAATGCAGTTGTAGGTGGCATGCAGCACCTGGACCAAAAGTTAGAGACCAGTGTCTTAAGCTATAACTTTGCTTGTGTTTTGGCTGACCATTCCACATAAAAAAAAAAAAAAAAAAACTCTAGAGGAACTATAAATTACTGTCATAAATGAGATCATCAAATTGTCTGCTGATACTTTCCTATCAGAGATAGTATAGATAAGTAACAAACGTTTAGACATCGACTTCAAAAAGAAGGATGACAGCAATGTCTTCTGAATATTCTATGATATCTTTTAATGTTTTTAATCATTCAAAGTAAAAATTTTACCCTCTTTCAGCTTTAAAGTTTTAGATTCATAAACTAGAATATTCACTAGATTTTAAGTTTCTTTCTTCTAATGCACCCTGTATGAGCTTAAATACAGTGCACAAATGAGTGACTCTGTAAATGATGCTTTTGTTTGAAACTCTTTCCACAGATGTTACAAACAAATGGACGCTCTCCCATATGGATTCGCAAATGCTTCATCATATTAAATTTTTTATCAGTAGAATATGAAGAATAATCACAAGTGTAACAAATTCTTTTATACTTTCCATCTAATATAACATGGTTTTTTATGTGATAACTGAGTCCTGCAAAAGAAAAATGGTTTATAAGTAATATGTTAAGCACAAATAGATACATAAATGTTTGTTATTAATTATAAAGATACTACAGATAAAATAAAAACTAACATATCTATAAAGTTAAATAAAAAATAACATATAAGACTGAAAGAAAATATTTTATATTTATAAATATTTTTGTTGGGAAAATGATAATGAATAAATATGAAACAATTTTAAATATTTTTATAACAGCTGTTTACTTAGAAAAAAGAAATTTGAATAACAAAAGTTTTATACCATGTGGTACAATTCTATGCAGTTTAATTTGCATTTATCACATAATTTAGCACTTAAAATGAAGACTAAGATATTTTTAAATCCAATTCAAGACACAAATAAAAACTTAAGAGAATTATTCAGCCAATAAGCTGATGACCAGAATCATTGGCACTTTTGTATACAATACCATACATTCAATGGGAAATTTATTTCAGGTGTAATAATGCTAATAATGACAGTAAAAAATGTATTGAATGAAATAAAACTCTACATTTTAATAATAACTGTTAATAAACTGAAATGCATAAAAGATTTAAAAGTTACTTTTGGTTAAATACAGGTTCTTTGATTATCTCAATCTTAAACATACACACAGTCTGAAAGTCTGTATACAGGAAAAATATATTAAACATAAAATAGAGTGTGTAGTAAAACTTTTAAATTTAAGAGGATGAATGCTAAAAACACAGTTTTCCTGTAAATTACTACATTTTAGAAAATCATTAATTTTCAATCTTCTTAAAATGCAATGAATATTTATCACATAATAACAATAAAGTATCGGTATGTGTTATAAAATACAATGTGCTTTATATTGTATATTATATTATAAAAATGAACTTTTAAATTAATTAAAAAACTTAAAAATGGACTTTGATTCAAAAAAGATTTTACTTATAAAGTTATAAAAATGTGACATGAAATTATAACTCAGAAAAATATGCAACATACAAAGCAGTTATATTTGCTATATATCACATATTTAAAATTATTATCACTTAATATTTATGAATGAATATTAGAAAAATTTGCAAATATATTGCAAAATATATTAATCTGATCTTATATATATATATGAATTTCATTGAACATTACAAAACAAATTTGATTATACAAATAATCAAATTTGTTTAATTATACAAATAACAACACTCACAAAAATTAGGGTTGAGGCGAATTTATTTTCACAATAAAATCTGCAATAGAAATAATATGTACATTTGTTCAGATTTAAGCATTAACTACATCAAAAAATAAAAGGCTTCCTAAACTGATAATAAAATTACATATAATGAATTAGTTTGACCACCCTCATAAAAAAGGGGTGGTTATAAAGTCCTAAAATAATTGATAAATGTGTGACTTTATGCACATTTGACTTTTGAATTTAACACACATTCTTCATTATAATAATATTTGCTTGTTTTTACAAACCTTGAATTTATTAAGCATCCAGTTGTTCAAAAACTAATATTTTTTATTATGCTATTGCCTATGAATTTATGAATACTTTTTTGTCAGAAATTTGCATTACAATCATCCTGTAGTGGACATGTCATACAATAGTAGACATGCATTAGCCATCACTGACAATCTATTAAGAAACCTAATCACAGCTTTATGGAACTAAATGCCTGGTGATAGAAGCTACAAGTATGCCCATCTAAAAAGATATTCTTTGTGGACTTGTTTTTCATGATGTTGTTAAGTCACCATTGTCAGCATTACTGTTTATTTCTCTGTAATATAAGAACTGTCTATCTAAGCTTGTTTCCATAGCCACATGTATATATACATGTGGCCACAATAATAAACAATAATTACAATAATGTTTATAATAAATAATATTACAATAATGTTTATAATAAATAATATTACAACCTAGCCACATAAATAATGTTTATCATAGCCACATATATATGCTTATCATCCAGCTTCACTCACCTAAAAACACTTCTTGACAATAAAGTTAAACGTAACGTATTCTTATTTAACACTGTGGTCTCCATGCGAATATCCTGCTACTCAAATAATTTTGCAGTTCATACAAGCTCATAAAATTGAAAGTCCATTGTATAGTTTCAGATGTTAGATGAAAAACTGAACTAATATATTTTTGATAAGAACTACAAAATTAAGCATACCATTTATTATCAAATATTTAATTGGTAAACTTTATTTTAGGCAGTTTTATCTTTATTTTCATACCACTTATACAGTTATAAAACTGTGATATAAAATTATAATTCAGAAAAATATGCAAAATAAAAAAGCAGTTATATTTGCTTTTTACTGCATATTTAAAATCATCATCACTTATTATTTATGAATGATTATTCAAAAATGAATAATAAGACTATGTTGCAAATAAAAACTGCTGATAACTTAGATAACTAAGAACAAATTATTTTCCTCCAAATGTGCTAAAAGTGAACATTTTATATATCTATTTCATTATAAAAAAATATTTTTTATGTTAAATCTTTAAGAAAAATTATTACAAAATCAATTTATTTAAAAATAAAGGGAAAAGTATGCATAGAATTGTAAAGCAATTTGTTAAAAGAAATTATACAATTATAATTAAAAATTTAATTTATTAATCACATTAACATAATTTTACAAAATAAATTTAATTTACAGAACACTCTTAAAAATAAAATACTTACTTATTCTGCCAATACATTTGAGAAAGCAGTTGCTTTTTAAGCAAAAAACTGCAAGCATATGGAATGATAAAAGGTTTTAATTATTTGATTTTTGAGTCGCATCCAAAATTTACATTGCATATACATCAACAAATTGCAGTACATCAGCTGAAAGTTAGACGCTTTCAAAGAAAAACTGCAATTACATTCATGCAAAAATTGCAATACATTAGCTGAAAATTACACAATTTAGATGAAAACCGTTTTCAATATTTCTTTTAAGATGGACAACAAACATGCAGGTGGCAAACCCATTTTAACATCATATCCTTGTAATAATTGATATCTTCTGTAACTAAAGTATATAGATAAATACAAGATATATAAATAGATACCTTTTGAAACTTGTTATAAGAAAGATAACACGGCACTACAAAATAAATGAAAATTCGATAGTAAAGGCCACACCAGTGCAAAACTAAAATTTTTTAGTACAATAATTTAAGCATAGTGAACCTACATTAAATTAGGAATGGCAATCAAATGAAAATGCTCCAGTAGAGAATGTTACCAGACACACATTGTAAAACATCAACATTTGGGCCCGTTGCCTTTCTACTCCATATTGTTCCCTTTCTTCTGTACACTTCAAGAATCAATGGCCCTCTCTTAAGCCAATGACACCCTTTCACAAGGCTCTGAACTACCCAACTTGGCTGACAACCATTTTCAGCCTTGACAGTCTAAATGTTCTAGACAGATAGCAAAATACTCCTAAGATGAAAACCCACAAAATAATGGATGCCATATGCTAGCAAGGAATAGAACAGGCTAACAATGCTAAATGAAGGTGTGAAATATTTTCATTTAACATGCATTAGGACTTAATTAATACTTGTGCACACATGATATAATCATTCCTGATGGATTCTTAACATCTACCATGCTTTGATTCAGGTAAAAGTAGATTCTTTCAACTTGAAAATATGTTACCACACGTAACTATAATCACTAAGTTTTAATGCAAAAACACTTTGTTTATTTTAGACCTCATTTTTTTTTTTTAAAATTTGAGTCCCATGCATTAGGCTTATACCAGAGATTATCAGAACTGAAGGCCATAGTGAAACTACACTATGAAATTTATATCTAGTCAAATTGCTACAAATCAGAATGAAAGAAGAATTTATATTGCTAGATAAGTTTTTATTGAACATAAGTACCTACATAAAGGCATATCTCTCACAAATTATTTCAGACGAAAACAATTTTAGGAAAAATACTTTGCCATTAAAAACATTGCTACCACATACTTTCCTAATCTGGAGGCCATTATATTATGTTATACTTCATTATTAGTTTTGTCTGCGCAACCTAACAAGTGTTACCATGGCAGCACAAAGTTATAATTAATTGCAATACAACAAAGCACATAATAGCTGCCTGCCTCAGGGAAAAGATATCTTTGTGGCCACTCATGTGGGATCAAACCTGACTTGAAATCCCAATAGAAGATATAAGGACATGGCAGCAGATACGAGACTTTAAATATCCAAGTACTCTAGCACGCAGCTGGTTTTTAGAGTTTTTGCCTTTTAATGCTCTGGAAAACTTTGACCTTTCAAACTGTAACCATAGTTCCTTAACAGCTATTTAAAGTATGGTGTAACCTCAGTATATGTCATTAATCCATTCCAGATGCTTGGAGTTATACCAAGCAAACTTTTTCAGTAAGAAATAAAGACAAGATACTTAAACTATTCTTAAAATAAAATCATATTGTTATTATTATAAAACTGTTTAATACTAAAATACATGTGCAGTGAGTGAAATATATACCATATGTAAATGAAATACTGTACATAACACTGCACATGAATGTTTTTCTATTATCCAGACCAAAAGAAATTTCTCAGTATGCCTTGGATCTTTGATTTCACCCCGTTTATAACATTAGCCTATTTTAATAGCGTCTCCATTTTTCACAATCACAGGTACCATCTTCTTGGTATACAGTATACAATAGTGAAGTCCTAGATATGCATGCCATTTTCGTATTTTTCGACAATACTTTTTTCATTTTTTATAGTGACTAGACTCTAAAGAATACAATAAAAATCAATTTCAATAGATAAAATGAATTACATTTAAAATGTCTAAGATATCGGAAAGGGGAAAAAAAAAAAGAATGTGTTTCACCCTCTAAAAAAGTCAAGAGTTGATAAGATCTAATGCTTAAAAGTCATTTACATAAATTTAAATATTGAAATTTTATAAGTAAATATAAAATAATAACTGTACTATTAATTCTAATCATTTGCTTATTTTTGATACATGTATTAATGAATTTTAACTACATTAAAAGTAAGAACAGGATAGGTTTATTTTTACTTAAAAAGAAAAAATACACTGCCTCTACATTTACAGTTTTACAGTTCACCAAACATACCAAATAATTTTTAGAGTAATTATTAACATTGTCTAAAAATAATGCCAGAATAATTAAAAATCCTGGAAGGTCATAGGACATTATACAAAAAATGCTCTTAAAAAAGTTCTTTTAAAAGCAGGTTAAATAGAACATTATGACTCATTTAAAAGTTCTGAACTTGCATTTGTAAAAAACACAGTGGGAAAAAATTATTGAATAATTAAACAGTTTGAGACCTATTCTGAAACTTTAGGTTGTCCAGAAAGTAATTTTTTTTGGGGGGGGGGGGGAGGGGGGGGAGAATAAAGAAATTTTAATACAATGCAGAAAATTTTGCTGAATTACATATTAACCATTCTGTTCAATACCTTTTGCCATTTTTCTGGTAGTAGCATGATTCCACATACATAAAAGTACTGACCTTTGACTACAAGAAACTGATCTAGAAAGGAAGAAAAGAACTTTTTAAAATCCCACCAAATAGATAGCACCCCCTCCCCCCCTTTTTTATGAATATAGGCGTATGAAGTGTTTTAAGTTGGCTTATCTCTTCTGCTCTGTGATCACTGATACTTTTGCAAACAATCAATTTCTCATAATCAGTTATGATTTACAATAGAAGAGAAACACACCAATGTGACAATCAAATTCGCTGAAACAACGTTGTATTTGGCGTACATTTACAAAAAACACTCAAATGTAACTCATTTTTGTAAATGTACGCCAAATACAAGGTTGTTTCAGCGAATTTGACAGTTATGATTTGCTTCACATATGCATCATTTTCTTAACATTTGAGATGGTTCACAGATGGAAAGCTGGATCATCTTTTTAATTTTTGAGAAGTAAGACAAAATGGCAGTATAACAGAGCAAATCTCTTTCTCTAAGAATATATGGAACTTTGAAATAATAATGTAATCATAAATGATTGAATTATATAACTAATAATGAATACATGAATGTTTGTTATTAATTATAAAGATACTAAGATAAAAAAAACTGACATATCTACAAAGTTAAATAAAAAAATAACATAGAACAATGAAAGAAAATATTTTAATTTAGCACTTAAAATAGACTAAGATATTTTTAAGCATAATTCAAGACACAAATAAAAACTTAAGAGAATTATTCAGCCAATAAATGGATTTCCTTAAGCCACAAGTGAATTAAGCCTTAGTGATGTCTCATGTTGTTATTTGGCAGTTTGCTTCAGTCAGTGCTTTTACTTTACAACTTGAAATTGATCCTCCAGAACGTGGTGCAAACTCAATAGCAAAATTCCCAGCACAAAATTTTGTAAATCACTATTGGCACTGACATTCCAACAACTCATCTTCTTCCATATTTATCACACAATTATTTTTTGTTTGAATAGCATTCTCATCTTTTCAGTAATAAAAAAAGCGCAATGCTGAAAATGCTGCTTTTGATTTTCTATATTTTGTGAGACATCAGAAAAATACTGCACAGACAAACAAAAGTTTTTGCAAATTAACATTGAATTATAAACCATATTATATTATACATTACTTATTACACACAATGTTACTACAGATTAATACAAAATAATTTTTGTCAATTTTTTTTTAATTCTTATAAAGCTAGGATACTTTTTCTGATCTATAAAGCTAGGATACTTTTTCTGATCTCATTTTCAAATTCATTTAAATGAAAATTTATTTCTCATATTTTTCTTTCAGTTAAAGATATTTTTTTTTCTTAATTAAATAACATACAAATTCATATTTTGGATGTAATAGAACTAGATATTTATTCCTTAGGTTACACATTAAAATTTTTTACTGCAGTTAAATATATAAACTTTAGTACTTAAATATATAATTAAGTTACTTAAATATAAGTGTATATATATACATATATATCAGCTAAAAAAATATTAAAGCAAACTTCTAATTTTAATTGGCTATAACCTCTTATTTTTTTTTTAATTTGGGGAACTTCCTTTCTCTATCTTAAAAATAGCACTATAAGTCTAAGCTGCATCATTCAAATTAATCATGCAATCCTACATAATGCTTAATGCAGATACCTCTTGCCCAATCACTAAATTATAAACCAAAACTTTTTTAACATGAACTGAAACTTTTTGACTCCCTCTCTTCTTTCTCTGAACTGTTGCATCTTTTATGGTCCTTTCTATAACTAACGATCCCAGAGTCACCTACGAGAATTTCCTCCAAAGCACAATATCACCACCACCAGCCCATCTATGACCTGCTGTAAAGGGGGAAGGAAATGTTCACCTGGAAGACGGCGTACACTAATAAGACCATCCATGTGATGAATAAGATGGAGCAACTATCTTTCACTTATCCATGATTCAGTCTTGATGTTCCCTATCCCACTGTAGGCGAAGTTGACCATGACACTTGGTTAACAGAGGCACACCAGTGAGACATCTGCAGTGCAACCCCAAAGCCAACAGAGTCTGCTGAACTGTGTGCTTTGGAGCACTTGCAGTTGGACTTCCACTGTATTGGGCAGCCAGCTGAGCTACTGTCTGGTGCTGATTTTGCTATACCAAGCAAGACAGTTTCCAACGCCCTTTTTCTTTGATGATGCATACATGTCCAACACCTTAGTTTCTACTGCTGGTTTTGCATTCATTTGTCTACTTTGCATAAATACTAATAATGGAAAATCATGAACAACCTATCAGTCATACAGTTTCAGAGATACTCATTCTGAGTCTTCGGGCCATTACAATCTGCCCTCTATCAGATCAGCAGCCTTTCCCATAACTCACAAAGGTAAGTGCAAAAATGATTCCTTACCTTCTCCAGCAACAGTTAAATACCATTCCCACTTAATCATGTGCCCTCCACATCACCCAGATGAATTCATTGAAAAAATGTACAGATGGTCATAAGGTTTTGGCTCGTCAGTTTGGTATGTGTGTGTGTATATATTTTAATTATTAATAACGATTTTCCCATTGGAAATGAATATTAAAAATTATCATGAGTTGAAGATTTATAAAAAGTAAATTCCCTAGGAAAATAAGTTTAAATTATGGAAATAAAACTTAGTATACATGTATCTGAATTTTATTGGAATTTTAAAAAATAAAAAATACAGAACAAAATATAAGAAAATAAAAGCAAAATAATTATCGTTGATTCAATGGAAAAAGGCTGACTGTTCAATGGAAAATAGTCTTTTTTGCATAAAATCACTAATAATTAAGAAATCTGATTATATTTCATCTCTTTCATATATTTGAAAAATCCTTATAAAAAATACAAATAAATATTTTAAACTGATTCATTTTCAAACAGATGAAAGAAATATATATATAATTAAATTAAATTACAACCACACAGGCAGTCTTACGAATTTATAAATAAGACTCACAAATTTTTCAATTATTAAAGAAAAAATGAAAATAAATTGCAAATTTAATATATGTATAAAGATAATAATCAATAACAGAATAATAGCCTTCAGCTAAGACTGGCATTTAAAAAAATTCAAAAAATAAATTAATTTCAAAATAAATTCATGAAAAACATTAAAAAACAAAAAATGACAGTTGAATATCATGATCAGATTTTTAATGTCTTCAGGAGGTGGTAAAATCTGACAGTAACACTACAAACTATATCTGGCCTACCAGATACTTTTCAGTCATGCCTAAATTAGCAGATGTAAACTAAAATCTTTTATATTAAAATTATTTGTTCTTCTGAAAATTAAAGACACCCCTACACATCTAGTTTGTCAAATCAAAAGTAAAGCCAATATTCAAAGTGAAACTTAATGCAAAATATATTTTAGATAGGGTAAAATGTACAAAAAAAAAAAAAAAAAAAAAAAAAAAAAAAAAAAAAAAAGGCCAAAACAAAAATTTATACAAGAAAACTATAAACAAATTTATATAACAAGTAGCTATTTTCAGTTTTAATTGAAAATGATTTATTAATACAAAATTAAATCAACATAACAATACAAGTAATACATAACTTTTCAAAATTATTTTCTTATGTTAAATGGCTAAAATTTTATTTTCTGGTGCTTTTTACAGAAAGACATTTATATAAGAATGAGTTTATGTTTGTTATAAGGCTGAAAATTCAATTCCTACCATTATTTACGAATCTTTCACGTATACTTAATAATCAGTGTGAAAGTAAATGCAATTTAAGATTATGCTTTTGCGTAAAGGCTTTTCCACAGATACTGCAAACAAATGGACGTTCACCAGTATGGCTTTGTAAATGCCTTTTCATATGGTCCTTTCTGTAACTGCGATATGAACAATAGTTACATGAATGGAACACCAGTTGATCTAGGCCAGATGTTATGAAACTTCTTATACTGTAATCTGATCCTAGAAAAAAAAATTCTACATGAATATTGAATATAAGCACATATTTTAGGAATGTTACAATTTACATGATTTTATTGAATTGCATAAAAAGAGGAATCGCATACATACTAAACAAAAACTTAGTTAAAAGCTCAATCTTTTAATGTCATCAAAATTCTTTAAATAAATTTTCATTAACATCATAAATTACACTTCTTTAATGAGATCAAATCACAAAATTAAATAGAGAAAATTTAAATATATGCTCAAACATTAAATCTGCAAAAGTCAGAACTATTTAGGCAAGAAAATTAGATTGAGACTAAACTATAACAATATTTCCAGGTGAGCTAGTAGAAAGCTAAGAAAATTTTAATATGAGAAATACAAAAAGTTCAAACATACGTTCAAACATACATAATACTTTGTAACAAAAGTTCACAACACACACACACACAAAAAAAAAAGGGCAGAGAGATAGAGAGAAAGAAAAATTTTGTAACATCTACCATGTTACAGTAAACATAGCTGACTCCAGCATTTTCAGCATCCCAAGCCAACAATTTGTTGGTAAACCATATGAATAAAACTTAATATTTCAAATAAGAATATATATGTTTATTTAGACAGTTAAAAATACTTTTAATACATGCAACCTGTTATAAATAAACTTTACAATCTTTTTGAAAGAGAAGCCAATAATGTCATTTTACTGTAATTCTTTTAGCAATATTATTTTCTATTGAAGGAGTGCAAGGAAAATCAATTCTTCTTGACTTAAAAATGACCTCACAAACATCTTTATGAACTTCAGCTTAGAAAAACATCTGCTGGCACACCTGCTCATAACAGAACCCTGAAAAAAAAATTGAGACAGCTAGTTATATCTTTGAATCAGGATTTTATGACAGTGTTTTTGGCACATATGAATGTATAAGATGGCACTTAATTATAGTTATGATTATGATAATTTTTTTTCTTGTTCTTTACTTTTTTCTTTTTAGGACAGCAAAACCAACACTTGAAGATTTTATGATGGAAAGATTCACCCTAAGTAATGAACAAAAAATGTTCAATTTTATTATGAACATCAATATTTGTTATTTTGACATTATAGACTGGAAACACCCAACGCTCCAATGATTTCAGTGACAAATAATGGCCTTCATATACTGCACCTCAGTCTTTGCACCAGATATCCAGATGTTGGATTTGCATTAACAATGTGTTATTTTAATATTTTACATCTGTTGCTCAATCAAGATACTGTTGCACATAAGGACTTAGTTGAAGCCCTCTGTAAATCAATGTCCAAGACAGCTGCCTAGATCTCCTATGCATGGAGCTGAATCTATAAGAAAAAGAAAAACAGATTTAAAAATTTTATTGTATTTGAATGAAAATTTAAAATTTTCATTTTTAATTTAATTTATATTAAATAAAAAAATTAAATTTTATTGTACTTGAGTAAAATATTAGCATTGTTATTATAACTGTCAAATTCTAAGCATGGATACCTGAATATTATATGGATTGATTGATTTCATATGCAATTTGGCAATACACTAACCCAACTGAGCATAAGACGTAAGAAATGGGAAGCATATAAAAGAACTTTTCTCCTTAATTATCAATTGAAATATGGAAACTAAACTGGCCCTTTTTAATTAATTTTTTAAAGCCTATGAAACATTATCTATTAACATAGCTTTTTGTAATTTTCAATAAACTAAAAGTTTTATTGGGAAAAAAAGACTGATTTCAAAATATGAATCTATAATTTTCAAGGTGATACATAAATTAAAATATAATAAATCTGACAATGCAACAACATACACTGATGATTAATTGCTGGGGGAAAAACCATAAGGATGCTTTCATGTAACGTTACCCAATACAAGAAAAACAAAGGCTAAAAATTTAATGATCATATTAGTGCTGGAGCTGAATGGTGACATGTGCAAACCTGACAATGTTGGCATATATGCTGCTTGAAAACATCTATGGTTTTTTTTTCTTCTCATAATTAATAATAGACATTACTTAAAAAATAACACTCAGCATATATTTAATTGAGGTTGTAAAATATTGTTATCATGCAAAACAGTACAGATATTGATTAGCACAAAGCAAAACAACATAAGCAAAAGAAAAAAAGGTACTCCACAGAGCTATTTTCAAGAAATATGAAAAACGCATCAGTATGAAACACGATCTCTTCAGAAACTGATGCATATGTTGTCCATTAAACTGATGAGGTGGCACATTCAAATGGGATTCTATCCCACTTGTTTCTCATAGAAATTTCCAGCCCCTGCATGTTTTGAGAATTCTCATTTTAAGCTATACCTTTGCTTAATGCATTCCTGGTCCTAGGTGTGCACGACAGAATTTAAGTCTGGAGAATATGCACACCATTTCATATGCTCAATACCTTTCCCTGCTAGTAATGTTGGACATTTTAGTTGTCATATACAAGGGCACATTATCATTCACAGACAAAAAATCTGGATCAACTGAACAGCAGAAAGAAGAGGATGACCTAGAATAATTTCAACGCAATACCCCTGCGATATCATTGTACCTATGTCAAAGATATGAAGAGGAGTTTTTCCTCTGTACATGATACCCAGCTACACTATTACTCCTTAGTGAAAGTGATCAGTTTCCTGGATATTCTGGTAATGGCAATGAGTCCCCTCCCTCTTTCCATATTATCCAATGTATAGAATCACTGCAGATGGTTAAGTAAGATTCATCAGAGAACATGACTCTAGACCACTGCTGTTGATCCCAGTAAATAAATTCCTTATGCAATCTTTCAAGACAATGTTCAGAACAGAATGAATGCAACAGGCATCCATGCATATCATCCAGCATTATCTACTTGCCAAGAAAGGTTCTTGCAGATACATGTGTACCATAGGCAAGGCCTGCTGCTACCTGGCCAGAAGTAGCATGTCTGTTCCCATACCTATCCTTTTTAGGTGTGGTGGTCCTCCTATGTCCCTCTGAAGGCTTTCGCACAGCACTTTAATCTTTGCCAGCCTTCCTTAAACACAAAATAACACATTTTGGCGTATTAATATGGCAATTTCAGTGACACTTTGCTCTGTTTTGAGACGTCCAACTACTCAATCATGATCATACACACCAAAATAATATCTTAGAGATATTTTGTAGAAAATACTTGCCATCAAAAATGAAAATTTACAGTACTAGTTTCAGAAACCAGCAATGTAGTTTTTCTCTCAAACATTACTGCTTGCAATTATGAATAAAGAAACAATGCAAATACACTGCCTTTTATACAGATAAAAGGCATTGTTCTACAACATGTTCTATACTTATTTTTCCTATGCCTTTATATTTCCTGTGCACAACTGATGGAAATGAAAAGCTGCAGGAATCAGTTGTTCCTTAGCAACTGTCAAGTAGTGTATCAGATTTAAATTCTTTGTTTTTAACCAATGATAATAACACTTGGAAGATCCCACCAGATCATGCATGGTACTTGCAAAGTGCCCTGGAGTGTCCCTGCAATGCTCTTGCCCCAGATCTGCTCAAATGGCTTTATCTAGGCTTAGGACTGGACACAAAGTTTAATCTGCAATGGAAATGAGGAGACATTGCCTATTATCATTGCTCAGCCACCATGTCTCCCTCTCATATCATTGAACATACTGGTGCCTCTGCGGGGCAACTGTTGAATGAGGGAAAGTTTGTTTATGACTTGCTGATATGTAATGATCTTTCGGACTTCATTTAGGGGCCTAAACCAAGGGGATGAGCAACAACAACAGATTAAAATTTCCATTTCAACAAGAACAGATTAAAATTTCCATTTCTCAAGACATAATCACCATTGTTCTTTTACATTCTGCACTTGCACATTAATATTACCAAGTCAATGAAAAGCAAAAGGTTGATACAGAAAGATGCATCTTAAGGCATTGCTGACGGTTTAAAACCGAAATTGCAAGGGGTGGTATTACAAGGAAGCGCTATTAGGGGCTGATACAGGCCTTGGGAACTGCTGCAGTATCATATAATATAGCAAGAAGACAGGTGAAAACATTCAAGTGGGAATACAAAAACAAGACCAATGAATTTAGTCTTGGACAATCTACTGATTCAGATCCACAAATGATGGAACTGTATGATTTGTTGGCTGATGATCAGCACTGGACAATTTATGAGCTCTGTGAAACTGCTTTCAATCATACAACAATCCTTAAAGATCTTAAAGAAGAAGCTACACACATACCAAACTGCAATGAGTTATTTTCCTTATCTGCTGATGAAGACTCAAATTTGGTAATGCTATGAGGCTACTGCAGCTGGGATCAATCTGAAACAGTATGAGGTGGTGTGAAAATCCCCTTGTCCCCCCCCATGTTCTTTGCACAGATGTGCATTTTAGTCCATATTTTACTTCAAATGGCAGACAATGTTTATAGCTTGCTTATAAGTCTCTTCCATTTATTTTTTTAATAGTCAATCAATATTTTATTGTTTTTTACAAATCACTTAGCTGACTGTTAATTTCAAAAGAATGAAGCTCTCAACCACTCTGTCATCACCCATAAAGAGTTTGAAAATACAGTTGTCACCATTCCATGGATAGGCATATTTACCAGCATTGATCAAGTAATCTAACAGGAGTCCCAATCTCTTATTACCTGAAAATGTGATATGGGACATTATTAAACAGCATTTTCAGAAAGATGCTGTTATAGAGAGATTCACAAGAATCACATAAACCATATTTCATAAAACTTTGAAAAGAACACGATGTACCATTCTTTTGTACAGCAAAATTCACAGTTTTTAATCTACTGATATGTTAGACGTGTAAATTTCAATCTACGATTTGCTGGATGTCTAATACAAATTATCACCAACAATCATCAGTCACCTGAAATGATATATGGACATGAAAGGTACATCTGACTCTCAGAACAATCCATACAAGCATGAAGGGGATGAATTCTTGAAAAAAATAAAAGATGCTTTGGATGAAACAAGTATCTATTCCTATGAAGTTCAATTGAAACATCAATCCAATGACTGTTGCTATTAGGGATCTTGTTATTCCCTGAAAGTGTACATGAATACCACAAATGTTAAAGTAATACTTACTGTTGCATATGATTGCTACAATGTGATCACTATTCACTAAGTGCCCAGTGGACAAACTGTAAATAAGGATTATTATGTGCTTTTTTGCAACTCTCTGTGATACTAATTTATTTCCTACATTAAAGTAGCTCCAGCAATGAATTAATTTTCATACAATTTGTCATATTTTCTAAGAAGTCTACTGTTCTGCCCTTGACATCATATCCGCAAACCATTAATGGGACTGTAAAAGTGATTGTGATAGCTTTTCTTCTGCTAATATGTACCATTAAAATCATTATTAAAAGCCTATTTCTTCTAAACATTTAACATCAATCATACTAATAAGAGAAAGATACCAAAAATAAAACTGAAATACAGTATATCCAATAATAACAAATAAATAAAAATGACAACGAATCTTAAATATTATAAAATTTACTGCTATAAAGTCAAAATCCAGGCTACGAGCCAGAAAGTAAATAAATAAAATAATTTATCTCCCCCACTTAAAAAGCGTAGGAATAGGCCTCACTTAGAATCCAGCGTAGGAATAGTCTTAGGTTAATACTCACTAAAAGGTGGCAGGTAGGCTGTAAATGCTATTTTTCCCCAAAACTGAGATTCCAACAAAGTCACTTTCAAACACTTGCTGCTTAAGGAATTGCACCACAGTCAATGGTAATACATTGACTGATATTGTATCAAAATTGTCCAGGATCATACTTTTGACCCTTAAATGTTTATGGGAAGAGAATTTTCCTATCTGACCTAAACAATTAGTGAAACCCCAAATGTTGTCACATCTACATGTCATCTTACTAGATTTACAATAAACTGACTTTAGATAAACTGATGATATAAAATTCAGAAATCTGAAAATTTGGATTCACCAATCCCAACAATTCTGAATCTTGGACTTTATAATGAAATTTTTAAAAGATCATAAAGTTAAAATATATACATAAAGAAACTAACAGAAAAAAAGTAAAACAGATAAATTCATAAAATTTTTTCACCCAAAACTGATATGAGCCTTGCTTCAGAAATATTAGCTAGACAAATCACAACCTGTAAATAAGTCTGAATAACCCTCAACTTTTGAATCTCTTCACATGCAAAAGAGTTTGATCAACTGAAGCAATTGATTTCTTATCTAGTTGCACACATTTACATGTAGAAGCCCATTCTGAAACTTACAGTAAAGACAAAATATGAATTTAAATAAGATCATACATAAACTCTGAAACATTTTTAACATAGTATGATATTAAATATACAAGGTATCCAAGAATTATGTTTGCAAATTAAAATTTTAATAACTCATACATATTCATTCAGCTATTGAAATGCAATTAATTGCACATGATGCAGAAATGCATAAAAGTTTGAAGTTGCTTTTTATACATAGTTTGAAAGTTGCATTGTACTGTGTGTCAGATTTAGTGTCAGTAAAACAAGACACACACTGTATTTTTTCCAGCTCACTCATTACTGATTCACTTGCAAAAGAGAAAAACTTTATGAGTTTCTGCATTGTATACAATAAATCACATTTTATTAATCTTACAATTTGAGTTATTAAAACTGTAGCTGCAAAAACAATTCTTGGACACCCAGCAACAATTCAAATATTAATTTAGATAGAAAATTAAGGCATCTTAAGTTTACACTTCTGAGAAAAGCTTTCCCCACAGATTTTACTCATAAAATATAATTCATCACTGTACATTTAAAAAAAAAAGCAACTTACCTTTTTGGAGATTCTAATATTAAATTCATGTTATCTTATTTCAGGACTTTATGGAGCAGTAGCAATAATGCAGATGGTTCTATGACAAAATGTAGTTAGAAATAGTGTGTATCTGAATAACATTGAGCTGTGTGATTGTAGTTCAAACTTTTTGCTTTTTTGGTCTTACACTAAGTTATAAGGTATTCTACCCCTCCTTCCAGCATGCCTTTGTGGTGTAACAGTAGCACACATGGCGCATATTTGACAGGTCCAGGTTCAAGTCATGGTGAGGGCACTGAACATTTTTCATCTCTCCTGCTTCAAAAATAACCTAAAGACCATAGAAAGTAAACAAGGAATTCTATTTTCAACATTCCTTTCCAATTTAACTTTGCTAGATCACAATACCTTATAGAAAGAATATTTTTAACTAAAAGCAGAATGGAAGAAAGCATATACAGTCTGCCAAATCAAGATGACTATCTATCATATTTTGTCTTGGTATCATTGTACAGATATTAGATTTTCCACACCATGAAATCTTCAAAAACTGTATTCTTGCTGAGAATGGAAGAATTTAACCAGTGGTAGCATGTGAGAAAAATGCATTTAATTCTTTAGAATTGTTCTACTTATTTACTGAAAGGTCTAATTAGTACTGATTTTAAATGACCATATAAATCTGAATTAGTTCTAATCATTTACATAACATGCATTTCATATATACAGAACATTTTTAATGTGTAGATACATGATTGTAGTTTTCCATGCATTTCCTTACTAGGTTGATACTTTCACCACCTTTTCATAGATTTCTTTGTATTTCCATTTTTTAACACCTGATAAAGATACAACTTTTCCCTCTGCGAAGAAATGGCAAATTCTTAATTAATTTATCTTCAAAATATAACAGAACATTACTTTTCAATAAAATGCATTTAGAAACAGTATACTCTTTAGCTGTATAGTAACAGTATACTCTTTAATATTTTTTAATGGTAAGAAGGTTTCTGGATTATATTTGATACTTTTTAATGATAAAAGTTTTCTATTTATCATTTTGCACGCACACCATTTTACATGCACATATGTCTGCTACCACTTGGATACCCCAATGTTAGAGATATTGCTCTCCTATTTAAGAAAACTATGACAATATTCGATGGCAATTCAGAAACTACATCAGTTTCACTGTAAATAAAAAACCACATAGACTCTACAAATTTTCTATTTACATCCAAAAGGTACAGCTGTCTTCTATTTTTCAACACAGTCACCATGCACATTCAAGCACTTGTCATAGTGTTTTACCTACTTATAAATCCCTTCTGCATAACACTCAACTGTCTGTGACTTCAACCAACTTGTCATAGAAGTTTGAAGTTCCTCATCATCAGTAAAGTTCTGTGTCCCAAGCCATTTTCCTAAAGGTAACTCGCTTTTTATGGTACACAGAACAAAAACAATCAAAATCCCACTTAGCCAGCCTGCTCACTGAAAATTAAACACTAATTGTATTACCAGTGTTCACTGAAGTCTATTTATTCAGCTACTTCTAGTTTGTAATAAACAGACTAGAAGTTTACTAGACTCGAAATAGTGCTAAGCAAAGATTGTAGCTTTGTTTAGCACTATTTCCAAATAAAATCCCTTTCTTCCTTTAAGAACAACTTGCTTTTGAAGAAGATAAATTACAGAACTTTTTTTTTTTTGTGTGATTGCCAATAAAGACAATCTTTGTAATACCCAACAAAGTTTGAGTTTTCCTAGTTATTAAAAATGCTGTAAATATAAGGTGCTTATAAATCTGAAAATCTAGATTATCCCCCCCCAACTTCATTAAGCAAAAATGTTCCTTTCTTTTCTTCCTTGTATCTAACAGAATTACAGATTTGCTAAGTACAAAACATAATAAAAATGGTTAAAAAAAGAAAAATTATTTAGTAATAATAATAATAACTGAACTTTTATAAAGATCTTAATACATTTGTACCCTTATCTATGCAGATTTCATATCCCTGATTCACAATTCAAGAAAAAAGTCCTTTGAAATTTCAAAATATATGCCCAGTGACAAACAGCTTGTGATAAAATGTGAAATACAGCCATTTAAAAAAGCTAAGCACTATATTCCCACAGTTATCATGAGAATATATGTGTGCATGCACTCTTATAACAAATTTTATTGCAGCTAAAATGAAAGAAACTAAAACAAGCTAAGTGCTATATTCTCACAGTTATCATTGAGAACATATATGTGCATGCACTCTCATAACAAATTTTATTGCAGCTTCCTTGGTCAGAAATTTCTTATTTACACTACAATGGCTTCTACGTTTAACAGAAACCATATGTGAAAACTGGTAGGTTTTAAGGTAAGAACGAATCTTCAATTTATGAAGTGCTGAAGAGTAAAGAAAAATTCATGCCAGTTTTTCTGTTACACTACAAACTTAAAGGTTATTCATTACAAGTGAGGAGTAAAATGCTAATAAAAATGGAGAAAACCTTAAATATTTATTTTTTCTTCAGCTTCAAAGAAGATGATACTTATAATATTTCCTCAATATAATACAAGCACACCATTATTCTACTTCCTCCCCTCATCATGAACACTGTACTAACATCACATAATTGTAGATGTCACTAAATGTCATTAAGTTAATATGCCTTTCTAAAAGTGAAATTTCCTTAGTGTATGTTATGTACAAAAAGTATGTACACATATTTTCCATTGTAATATTTACAGCTATAATTTTTCTTTATTGCTTTGGTGGAAAAAGAAAGATTTACTTATTTTCTCTTAAAACAGAACAAGAAATATACTATGCAATACAGGAACTGTATGTCTAAATTTCTGATTTATCTTTTATGATCCAGTTTAAATTTTCACTCTCTTATTCAATACTAAGAGAGAGAGAGAGAGACAGAATATGACATAATATAGAGTAAATTTCGTATTACTTTATTAACAATGCAATACATGAAGTAATATAGTGTGGAGTGTATATTTCATGATTACTTATTGATACACTATACTATGTCTTATGGCGGCAAATTCATCAAATTTATGTATGCTACATGAACATCCTGTTCTATACACCACTTTCTATTATCTGTGTCATGTCTTGGAACAAACTGCCTGCAGACAATGAAATACTATATTTCTCATATTTTGATACATAAATTAAAAATCCATATGTATATTTATATAATACATGCATTTTCTTGTGCATAACTATTAAACACATAATGACAAATTAGATGAATATGGTGCATGTTCAAACATTTCAAGTTGCTTTATCACAAAGTCAAAAATCTATATTGCTTAATGTAATACATTTATGATATAACACATAAAATTTCAAAATTTATGAAACTTCTTCCTTTTAAGATTTGTAAGTTCTTAAAAAACTATTTTGTAACAAACATAATAGTTATTTTAGAATTCAAACAACAAAAATCAGCCTTACATTTTCAAATTTTCACATGACTAGTTTCGATGGCTTTACTGAACTATCACCCTCAGCTGCAAAAACGCAAATGAACGAGATAAGATATAATGATTAGATAAGATAAGATAGCCTGGACAGAAGACAATCTACTGGTGCCATCTGTTGATGAAACTGGAACTAAACATAATTTCTTTAAAGGTTGAAGGCAAAGATGAATTTGAATTAGGGTTGTTAACTAAAACAGAGATTTTTTTTAATGTGAAATACCTCTAGAAAATCTATTTTGCCAATGGAAGATGTTTTTTGAATAACTTTGACAGCAGAAAAATTGAAAGTGTGATTTTCGGACTAACAATGTTGGGCAACAGAAGATTTCTGTGTATGCTTTTTTCTAACATATGCTTCATGTTACATAATGCGAAATTTTAAGGCTCTCCTAGTTTGGCCAATGTAAATTAAATACACTGGCAAGGAATCCTGTAAATACTCCAGGAATTCATATCCGGAATGGGGTCCTTGAGTATGGAACTCGGAATTTTATTGATGGGAGAATAAACGACCTGAAAGTCAAATTTCTGTAAAATATGTGCAACTTTATAGCTAATTGATGGAAAGAAGGAATGACAACAGAATTTTTATAATCTCCTAAAACAAGAGTCTGCCTTTTGGTGTGTTGAGATGAGAAATTTTTAACTGCTTGATTAATAATGTTGGGTGAAAAGCCTCTATCGATAGCTATTGCTTTTAAATAATTTAGTTTTTCATCGAGGGATAGCTTGGAGGAGCAAACTTGAAGAACACGGAAAACATATGAATAAAATGAAGCTAACTTTTTTTTAGTCCCCCCCCCCAGATGACATGATTTGAAGTGTGGTGGAAGGCAAACCGATGAAGGTTTATGGTAAACCGTAGTACTGAAGTTGGATGTGTTACTTGTGACCAGAATGTCGAGAAACGGAAGAGAATTGCAAGTCTCAGATTCAAAAGTGAACAGAATAGCAGGATCAATGGAATTCATCGTTGAAAGAACTTTATTTAAATCATCTTTATTACCTTCAAACAGGGTAAAAGTATTGTCTATGTAGCGGAACCATACCGGGAAGTTTAAAGTTTCAAACAATTTTGATTAGTAATAATGCATGTAGATATCAGCCAGGATGGGACTAAGGGGGCTTCCCATGGTTAATCCCTCTAGGGCTGCCACTCAAACAGGAGAATGAAATTCCCTGACTTTTCCAGGTGTGTTTTAAGAAAATTCCAGTCTATCCACGTAATGCACTTTGGCTGTGCTAAGCGGTAAATTAATTATGGTACCACGTGAAAACACAAAAATTTGCCATTTACATGACTTATAATCCCCAAAGCATTACTATTTTAACTATAATAGTTGTTTTCTTCACTGAAGATTAAAATTAGATTCTGCCCAATCTGGATTAAAAAATGTCTTTTTTTGCAGACATTTTGCAGCTAAACGAAAGAAAGAAATCTATTTAATGATATTTTAAAAATAAATTTAGGTATTTTATATTTATTTAGCAGCATACATAAGCAAAAAATATGTGCATTAAATTTTGTGATGTTATATCATCATACTGCTAGAACTAACTTCAGGAATATGCTAGAGTATAAATTTGGAAATATTATTTACTAACAGTAAATAAATTTAGAGGGAAGAAGCAACATTAAATGATATGAATAACATTAAAATAACTGAAAACTGAATTACAATAATCAACAATATTTTGGCGAATATAATTATATTAAATGGTTAGCCTAGATGACTGATTACTATTTTTTTTTATTTTACTGCAAAATGCAAATTAGGGATTTATTAAAAAAAATTTTTTTTAATGTTTAAAAGATTTTTCACTAAAATCCTACTATACGCTACAGCTTAGGCCCAATTTTGAAAATTGCTGCCAACACCAAAATGACCCGTTTACTGCTCATCATAATGTTGCCAAATCCCGTGTGTACCGTACGTGGAGGTTAGAATACTAGAATACATGGAGGCTATTCTAACCTCCATGATTTTGTTTTATACAAGAATAAATATTTTTCTTTAGTTCAACATGCACAGCACATGCGAGTCTCGATTCTCGAGATTACTGGAAACCAAAGCTCCTAGAAACTTGCTTTGTCTTTCTAATACACAATCTGATTGGAGCTGTGAAAATTGGCTCTGGGCCAGCTGCCCGAACGATGCTAACGCGCATCAAGAAAGGAATCGCTTCCAACGTCGACGCAAAACTCTCGTTTTTTGGAGGGATCACTGCATAAAATTCCCTGACTTTTCCGGTTATCCAGGCAGCGTGGAAACCTGTCCCTCAGTTTGCTTGTAATATTTATTTTGGAAAACAAAATTCGTTTATTTCAAACAGAGTTGAGTGAGAGAAATTAGCTCATCAATTTCGATGCAAGCAAAATGAAATTCCCGAAGTCTGGTTTCTAGACATCTTAATGCACCCTCCACTGGAACATTGGCCCAACATTCACACTTTCAGTTTTTCTGCTGCCAAAATTATTCAAAAAACATCTTCCATTGGCAAACTGGATTTTCTAGAGGCATTTCACATTCAAAAAAATCTTTCTGTTCTAGTTAACAACCCTAATTCCAATCCATCTTTGCCTTCAGCCTTTAGAGAAATTATGTTTTAGTTCTGGTTTCATCAACAGATGGCACCAGTAGCTTGTCTCCTGTCTAGCCTTTCTTATCTTATCTAATCATTATATCTTATCTCGTTCATTTGCGCTTTTGCAGCTGAGGATGATGGTTCGTTAAAACCATCGAAACTAGTCCTGTGAAAATTTGAAAATATAAAGCTGATTTTTGTTGTTTGACTTCTAAATTAGCATTTGTTCGGCGTGTTATTGTATCTTAATTAAACATAATAGTTGCTTCTCTTCATTTGGCTTATAAATTGTGACTTTCATGAATACATAAATCATTTCAAAGACAGCATGAATATATATTAATGCAGATTTTGTAATTATTACTTCACAAATGTTACAATAACATATTACTATTAACTTATTAGAGATATTATTGATTGTTCAGAAGGGTGTATTAATTATTATATTCATCTTTTATAACAATTCTAGTGTCTTTACTTATTCACATACATTCTGCCTTTTCACAGCATTAACAAACGGCTAATCCTACAGCAAATTATCTAATTAAATATAACAGTTTACTGCATTACATGTTACCCATTTTCAGTTTTAGTAGCTTTAGATAATAATAAAAAATACAGCATGACCATTTATTTCTTTGCAGTTTTTCACTAATATGCAACACTGAAATGCCAGGCAGACAATATATTTTCAAATAGAAAAATGATAACAAAATAAATTTTGAACACAACGGAGGCTTCATTCAGTTACACCTTAAAATTTTGAATTTCATAATTTTATTCAACATGCATTTTAATACTATATGTTTCTTCACATTACCTGATACTAAAATAAACTTCAATGCATAGGACTAATTTGAAATTTCACCAGAACCTGAAAATAAAATTTTACAGTGATAAGGAACAGTAAATTGACTTTCATCTTTAGTTAGTTATTTCACCTGAAATGTGAAAATGAATGAGACACAAGATTATGCTTCTGTGTAAAGCCTTTTCCACAAGTCTGACACACAAAAGGCCGCTCACCAGTATGTTTTCGCAAATGCCTTATCATGCTATCTTTTTTGTTACTCCTATATGGACAATAGGTACATGTGTATAAAATGCATTTATTTTGTCCAGATGATGCTATGTAACTTCTTTCATAGTAGTTAGTGCCTGAAAGAAAAAAAAAATCAATAAATGAGGTATAAAAACATGAGCACAATTTTTATATGACTTCCAAAGCTAAGGTATAATAAAATTACACTTAGGGCTGCTCTAAATGAAACACAAAATTTTAAGAAATGTCCACCAATTCCCTAATTTTATTATAGAAATACTTAATATGTTTGAATACAAATGAAATTTCATATACTGAAGAAATTTAAATAAGAGGAGAATTTATTTATATAGAATTCCGTCAGATTAAGCATAATACACAATCCAATACAATGTAACCAATACAATATATAGAGAAAAATGGACAAAAGCAATCACAGTACTTTTAGATTGAGAAATGTTAATTTCAGCATTATCCACCACATGAATGTTTATTCCAGTCAAATTTATAATAATAATAATCATATTAACTAGAAATATATATTAAAAAATTGTTTTAAGTGAGGAGTCTCAAAACTTGGAAAATTGGTTAAATATAACATTCTGTACTCTGACAGACACATGAAAAAAAATCACACAAGACAGAATACTGCATCACCTTAATGAACAGTTGTATTTTGGACAATATATACCATATCAAAATAATAAATTTTTTTAACAAATTTTTATGACAAAATAACCAATATATAAAAGAAAAACAAAAAAAGAATTTAATATACTAAAACAAAAAAATTACAAAATCTTTAATGAAAACAGCAACAAAAAATTTATTTTAAATATAATAAGTTTGGAGAAAAAATATATGAAACTATTCCAAGGTAGCTTCAGCCATATTTAGTTTTCATTGCATTAATTAGATTCAGTCAATGATTTACCTTCATTCATATATATGATTAACGTAATTTACTTAAATAAGCTGTAGCTCTTAAGTTTCAATTACCAAATTTCAAACATCAGTACCTTTCAAAAGAAATGATTTAAAAGCTCATACATTTACTTTCATTAAAAATATAAAATTAACATTCAAGCACAAATAATTTATATATTTCCAGTATGTTCTTAAAACATTCTAACAAAGCAATTATATACGTGACACTTAATTGTTTCATTTCGTCTTATTTCATCAGATTTTATTTGTCAGATATGATGTGAGAAAATGAATGTGACACAAGATTATGCTTTTGTGTAAAACCCTTTCCACAGATCTTGCAAACATATGGTCGCTCCCCTGTGTGTTTTCGTAAATGCTTGATTATATGATCTTTTCTGTAGGAGCAGTATGAACAGTAAGTACATGAATGAAATGTACATTTATTTGGTCCAATCAATGTTGTGAAACTAATTATATTGCTGTTAGGTCCTGAAATATAAAAAAGTTTTGCAATTAATTTGAATCTAAACATAAGCACAAATACGTATGTATCAATATCTATAATATCTTAACAGTCAACTGTTTAATAGTTTTTAATGAACTGAATACTGAATGAACTCTCCACTTAGTGAAGTAATATTCACACTATATCACATTTATAAATTATTTATATTAAAATACTAAGGTAGGAGGGGAAAAAAACCTTGAATATAAAAGTAATAGCATGTTAATAAGAAAATTTATAACATAAAAAAGTACGTGATTCAAACTATTATTTAAAGTTTAACCCTCTGAGCATCATGACCGGCTTTATCAGGACATCAGAAGTTTTCCTACTTGGCATATATTAATTTATAATTTAAGATATTTTACTTTCTTACTTTCTTTCATAATATAAATATCATCCTAATGAATGTAAGTTTATGAAAATAAAGACTAAATTATGTAATTATACAAACTCAATTAATAAATGCTGTTTAAATACCAGTCTTCATGTCGGATCTAAAATCCTGCACCGCTCAGAGGATTAATATGTGTTAATAGTTACTGCAATATTCACACTGAATAAAGCATGATAGTAAATTCTTTATAAGCAATATGTTTAGCACAATTAATATGAAATATTTATAAATCCAACTTGGGAAGACTGTTCAATAGAAAAGAAATTCTAATTAAAATCACATTTTAACAATTCAGTCAATGTACATTCCTGAAATTAACTATAAGATTACTACTTTCTGCTGAAAGAACACATGCTTCTGCATGTCAGAAGAAATATGCAATAAAAATGGTTTAATTTTGGAATTCAGCCTTGGGGAAAAAACATAACTGCTTTCTCCCCTTAAAAAAATTTTACGCAAATTGATTTCAAATGACACAATGAGAAATTTTCAAACTAAGCAGACAAATATTTTCTTAACTTAAAAGCAATTTAACAGGGATGGTATTCAATATAGTGAATATTTATGCATTTTCCCAAATAATTTAATCTTTTGAAAATCAAAAGTGGAATATTATGTACTGTATATTATTCCGAGAGAAAGAATTAAATAAAGCACATATCAGACACAGTGACATTCCTGTATTCTGTATTTCAAAGAAGTCAGGTACAATTATTATTTTCAGTAATATTCTTTTAACTTGCACAGTGTACTTTATTATATTTATCATTTATGTTACTATAAATTAGAAATTTCTATCCTGAAAAAGGAAGAAAGTAAAATACATAAGGGTGAGATAGGCGATTAAAAATATAATATGTATCTTTTCATAATTATCATTTTAGACTACAAAACTCAAATATGTACGAAAAATTCAATACATTTTTACTTTATTAAGATACAGAATATTTTCCACTCTGAAAATACAATTTTGCAAATTAGTACATACAAAAAGAAGGAAAAAAGAAAGAAAGACAGAAAAAAGTGCCATCACTATGCGTGGTCATTTTTAAACTGTATTATTATTTTTCAAGTTAAAAAGAAATTTCTCCTTATCTTTTAAAAATTTTTAACTAAGAAATTTGTAAATTGACATTAGAGATAATATAAGCATGTACACAATGACTGTTATAATTATGCTTCACTTATATCCAGTTTTAATTTAAAAAACATTAATTTCAGCCCCCTTTTTTTACTTGTATAATACTGGACTTGAGTTTAATATTTAAAAAAAAATAAACTATAAGATTAAATTTACATACTGATTTCATCATATGCATAGTGATTATTAATGAGGAGTTTTTGCTTTTAAAATTATATAATAAAATAGTCTTACAATTTTAACTTAAAGGTTTGAGGATACTAAAGCCTTAAACAATAGGTGACACAGAAATATCAAATGTGAGAAACTGAAGTAATAAATCTAAAAATAGGCAATGAATAAATTTTTCAAGGACAAAAACGTGTGTCCAAACCACGTGAACAATATCGCTAAAACAGAGCTACCTAATTTACAAATTACAGAATTCCAGAGGCAGCTCCTTCTTGTTATCTAAGCAAACAATACCTTAAAATAATAATAATTCCTATGGTAATAGCATACAAAATCTAACATAAGAAGTTGATTAAAACTGATATCTGATGATTATTACTTTTGACTTCATGAAATCGTGTTTTGCATTGAATTGCTATAATACATAATCAAAATAAAGTTCAATTCTTTTTTCTAATTTTTAAAAAATATTAAGGCTTTTACAAAATCAGTCTTAAGCTGCTTAGTCAAATTTAAAAATAACAATTCAATACCAAAAATTTTCTCAGTTTAAGAAAAAACTCCAATATCATTTATATATATATGTAAGGGTACAATATTTATTTGATACAGAGAAATCAAACTTATCTATGCTTGTCATCAATGCAAACAATATTTCTTTTATAAAGTCAGATATAGGTACTCGGATGTATAAAAAGGAATAAAGCTAGGGACACATCACAGAGAACGGAGGGTAAGACTGAAGACAGTGCACCAGCTCAGTGCAAGATATCAAATACAAAACATTTCCTTTCTTCCTTTCTTCAAATCACAAAAGCACATTGATATTAAAATCTAAATTCTAAGCCTAGTATTTTAAAATGACTTTCAAATAAAAACAATTTGTTACAAATGCTATACCACTGGTTATCAACATTTTGCTTTCATCATTGCTAGACAATCACCCACCTTTCCAAAACTCGAAAAATGCAAATATATTTATATAAATCAAGATTATTTTTAATGTACTTTATAAATTAAAACAGAAAATGTATAGAAAATATCAAATAAATAATAATAAAGCAGTTTTTTATATTCATTAATTAAAGCTAAATACTTAAGAGGTAAATAAAAGGCTGACTGTGTTTCCCCTGAAACTGTGAAATTCTCTGCCAGAAGGAATTCCCCCTGGTGGATAACCTGCACCATACCTGTGTGTACAAAAACATTAAATTATGCATACAATTATTTCTTTCAATGTGATACGCAAACATTTGATTAATTACTGAGAAAAGGTTTAATAACGAAGAATTTGAAGTTTTAAGGATTTAAACAGATATGAAAGGAAAATAATCATGGAAAATACAGTAATGAAATATACAAACCCTTGAAAAGCAAATATCCTTGTTATTTCAAAATAGCATAAATTATAAAATGACCTTTTTCCTTTTTTTTCCAAGACTTCACATTTTTAAGTAGAAATTTTTCTCACCAAAATACTGGTTTTAAGTAATGCAAATAAATAATGAAACGTTCAAGAGGCATCACAAAACAAAATTGAATACTCCATTTCTAAAACATTATTACTTATTCTGTTATTAGCATTATGTAAATCTTATAACAAATAAATATTCTTTGTTCTAAATTTCTGATTTCTTAATGTTTTCAGATGTAGTATGTAATAGGCATGCAACTAAATATCCTAGAATTAAAGTTTAGGCCACATTTTTTTAACATCAAGTGACTCAATAACTTTGAATTACACTGAAAGATATAGTAAATTCCAATAAGCATATAAACTCTGCGAATTTCAATTACATTTTCATACCAATTTTTTTTAATCACACAATGAGAGTAACACATTTTTTTTTCCTATGCATTGGGAAAATAAAGGATTCTGGAAACTAAGCAAACTACAACCAACATGTATCAACATGAAATCTGTGATAAAATTGGAAAGGTCAGGTGGAAAGCAATTATATAATATTTTGAAGTACAAAATGGAGTTTTGGATATAGTGATGGTTGAGGTTTGTACAGCATTTGCATCCATTAAACAAATAAAAACTTTTAAACAAGTTATGTCGGCCAAATTTAGGTACTATATAGTGAAAAGGCAGGAAAAAGTGGGGCAAAGCAGCAGGATTTTACCTATGGTTATACATACATATGCCCCAATTATTTAGACGAATGAAATGGCAGACAGCTTCGTTAACCGCTATACTGATCAAGGCGGCATTAAGTGACAAATTGGCTATATGGATTCAATGTTAACAACCAGTTTGCCAAATTGGAAATGTTTCAGGTAATGATTCTGTTAAGCAGATGCAAAATGGCTGAATTTCACTACTGCTTGCATCCAAGTGGCACAGGGTTAAAAGTATGTCAAAATAATAAAATAATCTATATGGATCCATGCTGCCCAGGCAGGGAAGTGGTTAGTGACTCTGACTGCCATATCGTAGGGCCCGGGTCAAATCCCAGAGAAAGCATGGATGTAAATTCTCTGTCCCTTTATAGGAGGCACCATTGCTCCATCTATGTGCCTCCACAATAAAGTGACCATTGCCTCCGGCCTTAGTAGTGGCTAACACCTATAATGGCTAGTATAAAAATATGTATAAAAAACTTCAAGATATATAAATAAAAGAAGCAATTTCTTATGAAGATGATCAAAATGTCACAGGAACTGTATGAAATGTTTGGTAAGTTAACATTAAAATGAATGCATACATGATTAAATATACTTAAACAAAAAAAGGCTCACGTAAATTTTACATGACTATCTGAACATAACAAAACTTTGTAACAAAATTTTCTTGAATCAACTAACCCTTGCCTATAAAATAAAAATACTAATAATAATAACCTTAAAATAATTAGAAGAAAGTGAAGTAAATAAATAATCTTTTGGGTGGAAAAAATCTGGACTTTCACTTTCAATCCCAATTCAGAAATATAACAAAGATCCTATCATCACCAGGAATAAAGAAAACACAACTACAATTCAAAGCCATGGTTATTTCCAAGGGTTAATTTAGAAAGGGTAACAAACAGTTTGAATGAATTAATACTATAATCAACAATAAAGCACAGACAAAAGATACGACTTTCAGAAAGGGAACAGAGGTCATCAAAATTCAAGTCTAGCAACCAACCTGTTAATATATTAATAATGCTACACTTTAATTCATATGATTTAATGTTTCCATATATCAATAATCAAATTTACCAAAAAAGTAAAAAAAAAAAATATATTTACCTTGTATAAGTAGCTACTGTCTTACTCAAGTGTGAATTGAACTGTTCATGAGAAAAATTCAAATTGTGTCAACAACAACAAAAGTTAAATAACCTCCCTCTTTTAATAAAAATACAGGGAACAAAAAGCCTGGAAAACAATTATAAAAACTGAAATTCAGAAATAAAATAAAATTTGCTAATAATTTTTTATAGAAACAAGGGAACTACTACAAGTTATTTAATATAAGTGTTCATATGGACCAAAATTCACCAGATCTGGTTTTTGAAACTTGTTGAATCTTAAAATTAAAAACTATATATTTTTATTTTACTATAAACCTTTGCTAAATGCAGTTATTACATTAATGTACTGCCATACTGCGAATCTCATTCAACAAAATTATCTTGCTATGAAAAAAGTGCTTCAGATCTAATTTAGATTAAGTATGCATGTATAATTTAAACAACTCTAAATATTGTAATAATTAAAATAAACAAATGCTTATTGAAATGATTTTTATTCTTGCTTAATAAGTATATGATACAACCCTTTCTTTAAAAAGCAGTGATTTTTGCTTGGGATAATGACTGACGAAACTCTTCATAAGCTTTGCTGTATGGAATGCACAGTTTGTTGAGGCCTTTGATGAAGTCTCCTCTTTGTTCTTCATTTTGATCAATCTCCAACGAAAAACGATAAAAAAATTGAGTATGTCTTGTCTTTTATTTAACAATTACTTTTAACTTCTTATAAGTTAAATGGAACTTTATCTTCTTCATTATCACTGCTTTCACCATCCTCTAAGATCATCCACTTCTTCATTTGTCCTTTCTCGATTATTCTTTGAGTTTTCTTCCATGTTCGATAGTCCTTTAACATCAGTGGTTTTTGCAATTTGTACAATTTCTTTGGCTTCCTTTTTTAATCAATGGAAATCGCTTAAAATTATTGATTTTTTTTGGCAACAGCTGATACCAGCAAGCATTCCATATTGACAAATAAATATAACAAAGATTGAACTGCATATGAATGAAACTCTAGCATTGGACAAATTAACTGGAAACAATTAAGATAATGCCTGCATGTGAAAGTGAGTTTTGCAAATCTGGACTTGGCAAGGGTTTTACTGTTTTTGAAATTAACAAGAGATTCATTTGAATACGACAGAAAAAGAAAAGAAAGAAATAAACAAAATAATCTACTGAATCAAACAAGGAATAAATTTATAAAGCAATTTCAGTCATATTTTGAACTATTTTAAATAAGTAAATTAATAAGTAATTACTGAAATATTTTAATAAATATATAATGTCTTACAAATGTTAGAAAAATTATTTTATTCTTTTAATTTTATATTTTCAAACGGAAGGTTTTGAGCTAAATTTAAAAAAATAAATCATAATTTTTTTTTAAGTTATTGTAAAGAAAGAAGAAAGGAGACCACCGATAAATAAATAAATATAAAATGACCATTGAACTCATTTATCAATTGAATAATGAATTTAATGAAATATTTTAACAACATACAATTTTACATTCATATTTACAATTAAAGTAATAATAATATATTTTCTCTAATTATGAATATTTGTTACAACATATCATTTATTTTTCAATATTTGAAAAGAAGAAATAGAAATGAATGAATACACTATTAACAATAAGAAAGAAATATCCAACAAATTGATAACTGACAAAAGTAGAATCTCTAATTTATTATAATGATTGTAACTGAAAAAATATTCAAGTATATTATATATATATATATATAATATACACTTAATAAAAAAAGGAAGGTGGGACTATTTTAGAATCCTGTGTCTTGGCTGTAAAGATTTAATTAATAATCAAATTAATGAAATGGAAACACTCCTATCAAAATTGCAAATTTAGCCCAAACTAGGAATTTCAATTTGAAGTCAACATCAACTCCAATTAACTAAGTAATTTAAGTACCAATTCCAAAAAGTACATAAACTGAAAATAAATAAATTCAAAAGAATTTTTTAAAAACACCAAAATTTGTAAAAAAAAATAAATAAATAAACATTAAGTGAAGAAGGAAGCAAAAAGAAAAATTGTCTGTCAAGCATTAGATAATAATAGTGGTAAAGCAAATTGAAATGAAATTTAAATGAACTGCAAATTAAATGAAAATTTTAGAAAAATTACAGAAAAATGAATAACTAAAAAGTTAGTGAGACTGTGCCACTCATCAAGGGGAATTAGCTTATCTCATGCTCTCACAAATTACTCAGACATAGTGTTTCACCCTCGTCATGTATATGTAATCTAAAAATTTTTTTTATGAAATTTTTATCCATTTTAATTATCAATGTACCAATTAGCAAACTCATATGCATGTTCAAGAATTCCTCTATACCATGTAAAACATTTTAATACAGTAATTAAAAAGCACTAGAAAATAAGCAACTATCTAATCAATTCATGATATCAGAACATGTAAATACAGTACAAAGTCCGAGATCCGGAATGATCTAAAATCTGAACCTCAAAGCCACAATTTTTTTTTTTTTTTTTGCATGCAGTACACATGCGCATTTGATATTTCCTTGTGTAATAAAACATGTGGAGAGTTCCCATTCTTAATTTTACTGACGCACTAAATAAAATACCTTGTTATTGAAGAAATAAATCATTTAAGCATAAATTTGTGAGATTAATAATTTGGCTTCGTAGCTAGTATTTTATACCCCTGACGCCAATCTGGCGAATCGTTATTTATTATATTTTGCTTTCATCACCGCAGGACAACTTGAGTAATGACTCACGCAATGACTTAGATTGATAATACACTCATGTCCAAAATTATCTTTACATACCCAAAAATGATGATATTCAATGAAATATCGAATCAATGTGATCCGTATTTGCAGGGAATGTGTGAAAACCAAGCCTAATTAGCATTATCCAATCAAAAGTAATCAAACGGTTTGTGATATGCAAATCTAGGCATTACGTCATCCAAGGGTGAATCAAGCGCTTTGCGCAAACTGAATATTTGAATGAATTTTTGCAACATAGTGTTTGATTTCAGTGTGTAGGGACTCAAAGCGGTTTGTTATGGCTTCGAAGTATCATTTGGAAGAATCAGTAAAGTGGCGAATTATCGGCCGTTTAGAAGCAGGGCAGTCAATCATGGAAACAGCCACATGTCTGAATATTTCAAGACAGACAGCCTCTAAGCTATGGAAACAGTTTCAAAATGATGGGAGTGTTGTAAGGAGGCCTGAACAAGGTCGGAAACGAATGACAACTGCTTCTGAAGATCGGTATCTGGCATTAACTGCCCGCCGTAACAGAAAGGTTACTGCTCGCCAGTTAAGTTCAGAGCTTGCAGCCGCCACTGGAACTGTTGCATCACGGCAAACAATATACAGAAGGCTTAATGAAAAAGGCCTTTATGCCAGAAAGCCAAGGGTATGTGTTTTACTGTCTTCACAGAAAAAGAGGGATCGCTTTAATTGGTGTAAAGAACATCAAAACTGGACTGAACATCAATGGTCCCATGTTCTCTTTACTGATGAGTCGCGGTTTAGTTTAACTGGTGATTCTAAACGTGTTTACATCTGGAGGGAATCAGGAACACAAAATGATCCCTCGAACATTGTGGAACGTGACCATTTCGGTAGTAGAGGTGTGATGGTATGGGGTGGAATAATGATCAATGGACGTACGCCCCTACACGTGTTCAGCAGCGGATCTGTGACAGGCCAGATATATCGGGATGAGGTCTTAGATCCTTATGTAAGACTTTTCAGGGGTGCATATGGACCTGACTTTTTATTTATGGATGATAATGCCCGTCCACATCGAGCAAACCTCGTTGATGAATTCCTTGAAAGTGAAGACATTAAGCGAATACCTTGGCCACCAAACTCTCCTGACCTTAACCCGATAGAGAACTTATGGGACTACCTTGGAAGAGCAATTGCACATATACATCCTCCTCCTAGAGATGTAAATGCTCTGAAGACGGCATTGCTGGAAGAGTGGAGATAATTCCCCAAACTGTGTTTAACAACATTATTTCCAGCCTTAAAACACGTTGTGATATGTGTGTACAAGTCAGGGAAGATCATATTCCATATTAAATTCGTAAGACTTAATTCTTTTTTTGAATCATTCCTTTTTTTCTTAACTCTCTTTGTCACACTTTATTACCATTTTTGTTGTTTCATGATTTATCATGATCATTTTTGTTGATTTTATATCATATGAGGTGATCTTCAATTTTTTCTTTTGCATTTATGTGTCATCATGTTATGTATGATTCCACGAAAATTCATTAAATTATAAGTCATAGTCTTAGAGAAATCCGTGAATTTATGCATGTAAACATAATTTTGGACATGAGTGTATTACCGAACTAGTGCAACTTTGCCGGTTCTTGACATCAAGCCCTAGAGCACATGACATGTAGAATTCTGGATGTGGAAATGATCTCTGAAGAGAAAATGGACTACAGGAAAAGGAGAGAAGTACCAAAAAGGATCAAGGCGAAAAAATCTGACAAGTACTCAAAAATGACGAGAGAGAAAAGTATTCCATAAGGTTCCTAAGAGAATGAAGGTTCAATGACAAAATCAAAAGAAAAACAATATACTAACAATGGTATTAATGACAATGCTACAATAAAATAATTCTACAGCAATCAATACATTGAAAAATACAACTCCATCTTAAAACAACAATACAACTGCAATCAAAACCACTAACTACAACACAACAAATGCAACACTTCTACATACAATACAACACAGCTTCTATCTACAGAATATCCAAAAAATTACTTCCAAACAGCTTAAAAAAGGCAATAATCAGATAGAATGGAAGTATAGACAGCTACCAACTGAGAAGCTAAGTGATGAAATTGTCTTCTCCACCCATGAAAGTGTGAGCTGCTAATGGCTGGATGCTGCAGTCTTCAAAGAGAACTTCATAATTAAAAACTTGAATTCACAAAGTCACATTGTACAGCTTTCGTGAAGAATTTTGCATTGGATCTTTTGATACATTCTGGAATAGTTTCAAGTTTTAAGTCTCTGTGTAAAAGTTCATTTCGAATAAGATAGTGAGAGTATGTGATAATACGTAAAAATTTATTCTGTATGACTTGCAGTTGGTTGTAGTTGATTTTGAGTAGCCGAATTCCATGAAGGAGCTGCGTAGCAGAGTATAGAACAAATGCAGGTAGTATATATGTGCCTCTTGGTACGCAGGATGAGATTGGAGTATTTTCCTATGGCCAGGAGAAATCTACACATGATATTGGTTTTGCTAAGGATTAAAAGTTGGGATTTATTGCATTAATTTTCACCTGCCAATTGGTGCACCAATTTTCAACTGAGTGGAGATAATTTTGCATTTTGTCGAATGTGTGATTAGCTTTGATTAACTTAATAGCAATCGTCGTATCATCGGCATAACATGCCAGAAGAGAGTAGTTGTCCAAACCAGGGTGTGGAAAGTCCGAAATGTAGAAAAGATAAAGCACAGGACCAAGGATACTGCCTTGGGGGACACTTGATCTAATAGCTCTAGGAGAAGACTTTTCATTTTCTTGAGCAATGAAAAATGTATGATTTTGCAAAAATGAGAAGATCAGAAATATCAGCTCTCAAGGAAGTTCCAACTTGATAAGCTTGAAGATGAGCCCCTCATGCCAGACGCGGTCAAATGCTTTTTCCACATTTAGCATAAGGAGCGCAACATTTTGCTTATTGTGGAATGCAGATCCGATGAATTCTAAAATTCTCACAAGTTGGTGAATTGTATTAAGATTTTTCCTAAAGCCATACTGATCGTTATGCAAAAGATGAAAAAAAGGCTCTAATCTTGTAAGTATTAGGCGTTCGTAAATTTTTCCCAGGCTGGATAACAGATTGATTAGATGATAGCCATCAGCTTTGGTCACATACGCAATGATCTCTAAACATTTTTTTATAAATAACAAGAGTATGGCAACCTTTTATGCTGACATTACGCTTAATGATGGTTACAGATTTAAGTTAAATGCACTAAGAAATGTTGATGAGGAAAAATTTAACAAAAATTTCTTCTCGTATGCTAAAAATAGATTCTGTCAATGAAACTCATAGGCCAAAAGATTATATTTAGTGCTATTTTAGTGAAGAATTAACTGATATGTTATTCACATAAACCCAGAATCGGCATCAGGGCTCGTACGACAGCGTCGGGTGGCAGAATTTAGAGAAGACAAAATTTTTGGAATTTGGAGAAACACCGAGCAGCAAAATTAAGGGATGACAGAATTTTTATAATTTATGGAAAGCACTGGGATCCAAAGTTTAGAGGCAGCAAAAATTTAGAACTTGGAAGCGCTTTGCAGTAGAATTTAGGCCCCACAGATGCGGCATCAGGCGATATCTAGTGCCAACCATAGATAAGCCTTAAATATATGTGGGAGTTTATTTATTCAGGACTTAGATTAGCCTTAAGCATGTACAAGAAATAGACGTAGATATAATAAATAACTAAACTAATACAATTCAGGCTTAATTCAGTGCTTGATAGAAGCAAGACAAAATTTAGCAGAACAACTTGTCTTTTGTTTCCAATTTTATGATACATAGCCAATAATGTATAGCAGACGTTATTAAGCTAGGCTAAAATTATCTTCATTGATTATGAGGAATTTCAGTTAATGTAGCAGATTGGAAACCAAATGTGAATGGGTTTTGTAAAGAAATGTGGAGAAGCGCTAACAAATAAAGATGATATAAAAGAACTTTTTCATTGCAATGACAGTGCCCCAATCATCAATCAACAGATGGCGAAATCCATAGTACGGTTCTAGCTCCACAAAATGCCGCAACCAATACTGAAGAAAGTGACACATTATTGAAAACAAAACCATTTCTATTGACAAGTTAGTTGAAATTCTCAAGCAGCAATTACAGAACTTGAACAGTGGAACTTTGTAACTGAACAAGAAATTATGTCTGTTTATAGAAATAAACAGAAAGTATTAGCACAAAAAACGAAGCAACTTAAACATCTTACATAGAAAGAAATGTTTATTAAAGTAAACAAATAAATATTAAGCTTTTTCTTTGTAAAATTTGATAGCTTTTAGATCATAAATGCTCTTTATTTCATAAATCACGATTTCATATTTTTAATTGTAAAATTTCTGCACGCCATCTTACGAGATTTAAATTTATGATCTAATATCCAGAAAAATCCCAAATCCGGAATCACCAAAGTCCCAATGAGTCCAGATCTCAAAATTTATACTGTAAAACAAGTACATAAGATGCTTAAAAGAAAAATATCCTATATTACAAAAACATTCGATTCAATTAATAGTGCAACATTTAAAATAATAAATTAGGCCAGAAATTTTTTTTAATGAACAGTGTCATATTTAAAATAATAAAATAGGCCACAAAAAATCTCCTGATGAGTTGGCAATGTCTCACTATCTTTTCAATTGTTCATTTTTCTGTAATTTTTCTAAAATTTTCATTTAATTTAATTAATAATTAATTCAATTGAATTTGCTTTAAAACTACTGTGAAAAATTGTATCTTTCAAATAGTTGCAAACATAAGTTATTATTTTGTTTATATTTTATTTTTACCTTTGAATGATGCGTGCTGAATTTCAGTTTGATGTATTTGTAACTGTACTATTTTTAGTAGTTAAGTTATGACAAGAGTAAGATATTGCTATTCCATCCTTTTTCCGTTTAAGAATAAGTTATGCTTTGTTTTTGAGATAAGAGAAAAACATCTTTTGTGATATTTAAAGATGTACATACTGAGTTTTGATGTGCTTATGGTGTTATAAATGTGTTTTGTCAAACAACTTGGAGTTTTAATGAATCATTTTTAACTTTGGAGTATTTTTTAGAGGCAATTATTTGTCAACTACTGTTAGCTAATGCTTGACATACAATTTTTCTTTTTTTGCTTCTTTCTTTCATGTTTATTTTTCTTTTACAAATTTTGATTTTTTTTTTTTTTTAGAAATCTTTTTCAATTACAGCACTTTTGCGAATCGGTACTTAAATTACTTGTTGACTGGAATTGGTGTTGACTTTAAACTGTAATTCCTAGTTTGGGCTAAATTTGCACTTTTTATGGGAGTATTTCCATTTCATTAATTTACTTATATATAATCAATGCTAATATATAGAGAGAGCCACTCAGCCCTCTATATATATTAGCATTGATGCATTGATATTATATATGCATATATGGCAAGCACTATAATATCAATGTATATATGGCTACTCTTTTGTGAAGTTTACTATTATTGATTTATTTGAAAAAAAAGTCATGTCACGAAAAAACGAGCCAAAAGTAAAATGTCAAAGTAATGTCACGAAAAAAGGAACCAGAAGTAAAACGCATATATCTGTCTGGCAAATTTGAGAAAGATATTCATATCCTTTTTGAAGCTAGTTATAATACTTACTACTGAGAAATAAAAGATTCAAAAATGATATCAGCAACAGAAAATCTTGATTTTAGAATGTCACCAAGAGAAGAATATGACAAATTATTCAAAATGACAAGCAGGAAGAAAGTGCAAAAAATTAATGAACTAAACACAGGAGATTTGAAGAAAAGAGGAAATAAATCAAAGGTCTGTAAACACATCAAAATTCTCTCATACAAAATTGACTTTACACAAATTAAGAAAAGAGGATGTTAAATGTCTTTCATGAATATTTGATTACTAATTTCTCGTACCAGATTTTCATCAATACAGATGTCAGCAAAGGATATAGCTTGCCATATACATTCTTAATATTCATTACAGAAATATTTCATTATAAATGAGATATTTACTACATCAAAACCTCATTTATTATTACCTGTTTATATGTTATGTGCAAATGTTGTCTTTCCATACTAAATAAAGAATACTAAAAAACTTTGAAATTTCTCCTATTGTTCTATTTCCTAAACAAAAATTCTAACTTCTACAGTTCACCACTATGGGCACTATAAACATTTGTAATTGATAGCACAAAGTAGCTACTTTTTTACAAGCAGAAATTAGCCTCTGCAGCTCTAGAATGCTTCAGCCAAAAGGTAGGAAGGTAGGTAAAGACTTAATTGAGAATCCAATATATATATATATAGCTAAAAACATATTCAAACTTTTTTCCTATTTCTAAATAATTTGTTTGCTAAGGTAAAAAGTAAAAAATATATTTATCAGTTGTTTTCCATAAATTTCCTGTCTGATCACTCATCAAATAATGTTACATAAGGATAATTTTATACGATTAACATAAACAGAGCAAGGAGCAAATAAGACATTTACAAAGTGGAAAAATACTCTGCAGGGAACAAAATTCATGAAATCTATCACAATGCAGTTTACAATATTTGAATTACCAGACACAGAAAAAATTTTATAGACAAATTCTTTTATGCATGCAATCAGTTTACCAAATTTAATATTTCACATGGTACGCATAATGGTACTGTATAACCTATCTAACAACATAGAGATCATGGAACTGTATCATAATCTTTCTTTACTGTACCCCCTCCCCCCCAAAAAAGGAAAAGACAGCTCTTTGATCTGATAAAGCTTTCATAAATTTTTAGCAAAAGCTTTCATTATTTTATATTAAAAATTCTTGTTAAATAAAGGCTACCCTGTTTTATGCTAATAAGGCTCATTTAAATACAAAATAATGATTATAAAATACAGCAAACAAAAACAAGCTTATCATTGAGTTATGAAATATACAAATATAGCAAAATATACATAAATTATAAATTTCTTAATATACTTTTTTAAATGCACTAAAAACGTATTTTAAAGAGTTTACATTTTATATTTTATCATTATAATAATTTTTGCCTTCCTTGTACATCAAATGCATAAATAAGAAGCATACATATTACATAGCAACGATGATTACTTCTAGTTATTTTCATTAACAAATAATACTAATTTATTATCATCAATTACATATAAATATACCTTATTATCATTAATTACTTGTACAGTACAAAATTCGAAATCCAGAAGCCCAATATCTGGAATGATCTAATATATGAACCACTGGACTACCAGCTAAAAAGAAAACAGTATAATATATATATATATATATATATAAAATCTACCTTTACTTACAAAGTATAAGAATAATACTCACAAAAGAAAGCAAGTGTGCCATAAATGTGACTAACAAAGATTCTTGCATGTCACTTTCAAACACCTGCTGGTTAGTGAGTGGCACTGTGGTCAATGATAAAACAATGATTGGCATTGCCTTGATGCTGACTAGGATCATATTTCAGTCTTCAAGTATTATGTGAATGTGTGGATGGTGGAATCAGCATTTTTCTAGCTCACCAAAACAATATATGAAGTCCCAAGGTTGCCATGTCTCTATGACATCTCACTAGATTTAAACTGATGATCTAAAATCTAGAGAATTCCAAAATTTGTAATTGTCCCAATGATTCCAGACCTTGGACTTTGTACTGTATTGTTTAAATTCTAAACATTAGGAAGAAGAGTTTTATAGATGATATTTAGTATGGAATTTAAATGTAGCCTTAGTTCGGAAGGCCTTGCCACATATTGCACATACATATGGATTTATTTGAGAGTGTGAAAATGAATGAGACACTAAATTATGTTTTTGTGTAAAACTCTTTCCACAAGTCTTGCACAAATATGGGCGTTCACCAGTATGTTTCCGCATATGCTTTGTTAAATCACCTTTGATGTGAGTAACATACGAACAAAAGGTACATGAATGAAAGGTGACTTTAGCTCCTGTAGTGTATTTCTGTTCACTATATGTAGCATGATTTTCACTTGAATTATTAGAGTAACCAAGACCTAAAACAAAGTTTTAATAAAGCATTAATGTCTGTATATATAATATTAATAGGATCATACATTAAATTTAAATCTCATACACAATGCAGACACAAAAAAAACTTTATTTAAAATATTGAAACTAAAGTCAAAATTATAGAAATTTCATTTCCAAAATTAAAATTTATATAACAAACAAGTTATTCTCATCACATTTAAGTGGCAAAACATTTTTTAAATCTATATTTTTTTAAAAAATGAGAATAAACACAGCACTTTAATTTTTGTAACAGAATGATGAGAACATACTAAATAACTTTAAGAAATAAGAAATATTATATATGAATATAATGAAATTAAGCACCTTAATTTGCTTTATATTTAAGTAACTGCACATATTTTCAAATTTTCATTTTCAGATTAAAAATATTTATAGTTTAACATGGCTCAGTATTTATTATGAATAACATTTTGGAATAAATAAAACAAGATAAAAGCTGATTTTTGATCTTTTTTGAAGATGTGTGGGGTGTGAAAGTTAACAAGTGCACATAATAATGTGCTGTATAATGCATTATATATAATAGTAGTAAAATAAAGTGTGGATTTAGAAGCTTTCAAGGACAGATGATATAAATAACATTCAAGTTTCAATAAACAAAAGTTACTCTTAGTGACAGGATAAATAGACAAATTTAATTTCTGAAAGATTTTTTTGGGTGGGCACAGATATTTTTACTAAAAGTAAATATCAATTCCATAGTTAATATTTTCAATACAAAGTTCAAGCTCGGGACTCAATAATTCTGGATTTTAGATTGTCAATTTAAATCTAGTAAGATTACAATTAGAAATTATAAAATGGTTCATAAAATAGTGAAACATTTATGACTTTAAAGGAATTAAAATTTATAAAAAAATTTCAATATTTATTAGTTTGTTATTTTATTAAATATTTCTTTCATTGTAAGTTGCTTCATTTTTTTGTACTGATACTTTCTCTTTAATTTTATAGAGAGATATAATTTCTTGTTCAATTACAAATTTCCATAGTTCAAGTTCTGCAAATGCCATATCAAGATACAATAGTAGCTTGGTATACATCATTAATTCATTCAAGTTTCTTGAAAGAATTTCTCCAATAAGAAATGAAGGGAAAACAAATTTTTTCATTCTTATAAAAAAATTCTAATATAAAACTATTTGATACAAAATAATACATAATAAATACAAATCTGGTAGGTGAAATATATACTGTACATAAATAAAGCACTGTATGTACACATATGTTTTTCTGCTATCCAGATCAAAAAGCAATTTTTCAACATAGTCTAATGTCTATGTTTTTTTGGGGGGGGTGGCTGATTTAATCCCCTTCCCAACATTATCGAGTTCAATAGCATCTTTGTTTTTTAAAATCATAAACATCACTGTGCTCAGCACACGAAATGCCATAGCCAAGTCTCAGATATGTATGCCGTCTTCATACTTCTCAACAATCTTTTTTTCACCTTCATGGTGATCTTAACAATTTTTTTTCATTCTTTGACTCATCTCATTAACTTTTCTAAAACCCATTGTTGATGAATTTACAAAAACTTTACATGGAAAAAAAATCCAGTGAAAATCAAGAGTTATAGTGGTAGTTGTTCACTAAATAGTGGCAACAGGCACACTGATGCTCTTGGGCAGTCATGGCAATGCCTCAAAAGAGGTAAACAAGTGTACTGCAAAAAGCTGTAACTCACTGAACTCGAGTCATACTGCATACCAAACAAAAACTTTCGCATTCAAACAGGATACATACTGAGGTATTACTGTCATTTCTACTAAATTCTCACTTGAAATTTCTTCATTCTCAACAACTTCTCTGCCACTTTCTTTACTGTCAGTAATCTTTTCTGGATTTAGAATTACAGGTCAAATTTCCCCATCCATTAGATAACTGACAACTGGAACATTGTCATCACAATGGAAAACTTCTGTTTTAGCATCTTCATTTATTACCACTTCTCTACATTTTTTCCATAAATTCCATTAATTCGTGCTTTTTGTTTGCAATCTTTAAACCTTCAAAACCATCATTGTAAAGCTCAGGTAGCATCCGTTTTATATTATTGGCAATGTATCATGACACTGGCGACCAAAGACACATTGTTCTGCTAACATTTGTGGGCAGCTATGAAGCCAAATTAGTAATCACACAGATTTATGCTAATTAATGATTGTATTTCTTCAATACGAAGGTGTTTTATTTAATACCAAAGCTAAATTTGGAATTCTTTCACCTGCTTTATTATAAAAAAAAAAGGTCTACTGCACATGTGTAAAGCATTAAGCACCTGCTGAAGCAAGACACTATTCTTCAGAATCCTAATTCTTTACACTTTTTTGAAAAAAAAAATTTCTAGTCGAAAATTGCTAGTGGCCTAGAGGTACAGATATTAGATCATTTTGGATACTGGATGTCTGGATTTCAGACTTTGTACGTATTTCAGTTAGAATATCAAATATATTTAAAAATAACTTTAGTTTTTCACAAATTTTAAAGCATTACTTATCTAAAAACCAATATACAAGCTGAAAAAACATTTTAACTCAATAAAATTCCTGGGATACAAAAAGAAATTATCTACTGCTACGAATTTTCAAGATTAACCATATCAGTAAATCATTAATCTCTGAATTTAACCCCTTACCTTCTAAGAAAATGTACAATAAATTTCTGAGTATATAAATAATTGATACAGAAGTTGACAAAGACCGTAAATTCGAACATTATTAGTCTTGAAATGAATCTTATTGTGATTAAGAAAACACCCACTATTCAGCACTACTCTAATAATTAAGTAAAAATAAGTATACACATCTCTAATGCTCTAAGTAATTCCTAGACAAATAATAAAATAGGTTGATCAAACACTTATTATTTCTATAAAAAAATGAAGCATCAAAAACTACAATAATTATATTTAAAAAAAAGATTAATTTCCCTTATATATGCAGTCAATGTCCAACTGCAGAACAGCATGCATGTAGCATAGTGATATCTCTACATTATTACTGCAACAGCTATTTTCATTCTAGTAGTGGCACAAAAGACAACATGCCACAGTAAGAATTTCAGAAGTTACTGCAAATTGTATCAATAAGAGACAATATAACAGTAAAATAATGACTCCAACTACCGAAGTCTGAGACATTCTCTGACTTGTTTTCCCACTACTTTACGGTTAAAAATTTTACACATTAAAGGAGAATCATTCAGTAAAAGATAACCAAAAATTTTATGCAGTTAATTTTGATGTACTTGATAATATTACTTTTTTTTTGTATAGTATAATTCATTGTTATATTTATCTAATAACAAGCTATCAATATTTACAGCACCAAAGATTTTTCTTTGGATTTTCCTTTCAAAAACAGCTAGACATGTATTTTGTACTTTATTTTAGATCCAGGTTTCAGAGCCAAACATAGATAGGTCTTATTATAAGAATCAAAGTACAAGGTCTGTCCCGATAGTAATGAGCCCCATTTTCTTCTGCCGCACAGTGTTTCCACTTGCACAGCAGGGTGGGTGGAATCTTGGGAACACAGTGCGACCAGTGCCAGTCAGCTCTGAGCTCCTGAAGAGTCACAGTGCTTGTTTCAGTGAACCCTTGTGTGAGTGCTTGGTCGAAATCAAGATGGAAAAAACTCTCGAGCAGCGATACGCAAAGTTTTGTTTCAAACTTGAGAAAATGCCGTCGGAGACTTTTGCATTGCTTCAGTTCTGATTTATTCCCGCCTGAATTTTTTCTATTACCGAAGATTAAAAAATCCCTCAAAAGACAGCATTTGGGACCCTGGAGAACATCAAGGTTGTTACGAGGAAGTTACTAAAGGACATCCCTGTGACGGACTTCCAGGACGCATATAAAGCATGGAAATGGCGATGGAACAGGTGTGTTAAAGCAGAAGGGATATATTTAGAAGAATATTGAGTAATTGTATGAATCAGTTCAAAAAATTTCTTAAAAAAAAATGGGCACATTACTTTCGGGACAGATCACGTATTATAATCTTGTATAAAAGTAGTTTTCATTCCTTTTTCAAGTAATTTTAATTATGTATGACCTGCCTCTCTTAATAATGAAACTTCTGCAACAAAGCTCTCTTTTATTTATTATTTTTCCAGGTCACTAATAAACAAATTATCATATTCGAAAAATACTAGATTATTGGTTGCATTTATTCTGTAACACGTAATACAGATAATAGAATACAGTAGACACTGCTTAATGTGCCATGGATAATGTTATCATTCAGATATTTTTGTATATGAAAATGTGGAACATGCAAATTGGTTACAGTAATCAACAATTTGGTTAAGATAATCAAAATACCTTAAAAAAATTTCGTAAAACAAAGTAAAGCAATCAAATAAAAAGATAAAGTCACCAAGTAGTTTAAAATGCATTATAAAAACTGCGAAGTTAGAGAAAAATGTTACGAAGGGTGGGTTTAAAGACAATAAATACCTTAATTTTGATTTCAATGAAACATTTAAAATTAGGTAAAAAAATTAGTTTGACAAATTTTAGTAACTATTAATTTTGAAGGTATCAGACACTGGTCCCTATTTCTCAGGAGGCATGTTCTCTTCTAGTGAGGAATGCCCTCCAAATATTAAGAACAGAAGTACAGTATTAGTCAAATAATTTCTAGAAACATTATGAACATTTCATAATTGAACTTTTCCATTAAAGCCATTATGATGAGTTTCTAAACAAACTTTTGCATTTTCCTAGTTAAAATGCTCTGAAAGCGCTTCTTTATACATTTCTAATTATTAAATTAGTTAAATTCCGTATCTATTTTAAGGTTATTTTCCCCATCATTTAATATATCCTTCAGTTAATGCTATCAAAATAGCCATGGACAAACATGATCACATTAAACGGCATTGTTATGAGATAAATCTTTGTAGTATACCCAGCATCCAGCATTGCATGGATTGGAAGAGACTGTCTCTTACAAACAACTTTTAATCCAATCCATGCCAGTCCACACAGGTATACACTATAGGAAGAGATGGTTTTATCCCATACTAACCTGTACTATTAATGATAGAAATCTAAAATAGGAAGTGCATTTACTTCCGAATACTGATTTTAAAACTTCCATAAATTTATTGTAACTTGTTTAAAATTTATTGTTTTACTTCATGTAAATTTATTGTGAATACTCTATAACTCCTAATATTTTTGTTCAACTCAGATGAAATTTTATTTAATTGCTCTTTACACAATAGAAACTACTTAATTTGTGGATATTATTAATATAAATCTAAATGAAAAATTCATACACCTATTATATAAGTTGGTCACAGATTCAACTCAAAATTTTGTATGCAAGAAGGCAGTGGTTTGGATTGCAATGAAACTTATTATTCCATTACTTTTTATTACTTATTATTAATTATAAACATCCAAAATTTCATGTCTGTTGCTGAGAGAAGTTCAAAAACACTTAAACAGGCAAAAGTATTTTATATTACTGAAAGAACATACTGAATTTCTAATGATCACTATTTTGTTCACAGAATTTTTAATGACAGATTTACAAGCATAACACTTTTACAAAGTGTTGCATAGCAAAATTATGGAATATGATACTTTATAGACACAGGCTGTATTCTAATTTCATTAACAGAATTCAAAAATAATTATGTAATTAGAAAGTAGCTAGTATTAATAAGCTCTAGAAAATCAAACAGAATGGTAAAGTAATTTCAAAGACATTTTGATTTTGTTCGCAATTATCAAAATTATATGTGTAAATGCAGCAATTAATAGGTGCTTATGCAAGCTGTCATTAACATTATTAGTTATATCTCATTATGCTCATTATTTTAACAGCACTTGACAAGTGAATACTTGACAAGTGAATATACTACTTATATTATATAAAGAAGAATGTCCATTTGTGTGTTAGTTTGTTTACAATTAACTCAGTCACTACTATAGCTATTGTCCCCAAACTTTTCACAATTCTTTTCTGGCTTCTGGGAAACGTCAACGTCCACTTTAAAAAAAAAATATATATATATATATATATATATTAATTAAAAAACCCTGAAAACGCTAATTTTCATCTTTATTTTCCTGAGTGGCAACAGTCTCCCACATTGGACATAAAAATCTCCTTTATTTCGAGAAGTGTGGCCACCTTGCTTTCAAATCGTAGAATTCGTTAATAAAAATTTCTAAGTTTTACGGTGAAATAAAAATAACATTGCAAAAAATTAAATATAGTATGCCCGATTCCAAGAACTCGTGTGAAGCCATTTTGACTATTTCCATCTTTAAACAACTTTAATCAGCCGAAATATTATAAATCTCTGAAAGCGCTAATTTTTCCAATTAACAACAGTCTTGCATGTTGGAGATAAAAAGGCTTTATTTCAAAATGTGTTGCTACTGCTTTCTTACAAATCGTAAAGTTTGTTAATCAAAAATTTGTTTTGATCAAAATTTTCAAATCAAAATTTGCTTGTTTAGTTAATCAAAACAAAGTTTTACAAAATCTCTCTCTCTATATATATATATGTAAAGAAGAATGCCTGTTTGTGTGTTCGAGTTATTGATTTCTGATGAATTATGATAAATTTTTTTGCCACACTTAATCGACTAAAATTGAATATAGGTGAAATATTGGATGGAACTTGAGCTTTTACGACAAATTTGATTAGAAAGATGAAAATCATTAAAAATTGTGTGCCATTGTTGCTCATATCATGAGAAAGAATTAGTTCATTTTCCTATCGAAATTTTTTATGTGGGTTCCATATCGCATCAGACTGAAAGATGTATGACTGTGAATCATATTTTTTGCATCGTTATTAAAGAAGAATTACAGCGGTATCATTCTCTGTGTTGTTAGATACATTACTGTCAATCTAACTTAACTGACATCAGGTACTTCTGCTAGTAAATAATAATTTAGCTCGTACATAGAGCTTTATTACAATTAGCATTTTTCTTCAGGAATCCTTTCAACTACTTTTCATCAAAGAAAATACATGCATATTTATATGAAATAAACTGCCAATAATAACTACCAATAAAAAACATAATAAATAATTATACACAGATATATATTTAATACTATGGCCATCACTTATAGGAAATACGATTAAATATAACAAATACAATAAAAATGAGTGCACATATAATAAATTATTTAATTTCAATAAATACAAACAAAAAACAAAAAAATAAATAAAGGTTAATGTAAACTTTCCATATAATTAATAGAACATCAGCACATAAGATTTTAGATTTTTTATTAATCTTGAATTTCAGGGAAGTTAGGTCCTACATTGTGGCTGCGCATATGCAAATTATAACGATATTTAGTAGAAAAATCTTTTTTGCACAATTTACAAACATACGGTTTCATTCCAGAGTGCTTAAATGAATGTGACTGCAGACTATGTTTTTGTGAGAAACCCTTTCCACATATTTCACACACATATGGACGTTCACCAGTGTGCTTTCGTATATGTCGAGTCAAATCAGTTTTGTTGCATGACTTATATGAACAAAAAGAACATGAATGGCATTTGATTCCCATGGAACTATTTTCTTCAGTATAGGCAATGATTTTTTCACCAAAAAATGGTAAAAGATTTCTACCTGTAAGAGAATAAATATGTACAATGTAATTTAATAAATTTTAAAAAAAAAATTATTTTGAAACTAAAGCAAATAATTTTCACACATTTATTTTATATATACATTTTATGCAAAATATTACACACAAAGTTTATAAGAAAAACTGATGCCAATATGTAATTAATGCAAGTACAATGACATACGATGAGTACATATAATTTCATATGCTAAAAATTCAACTCCTTGACAGAAAAACTTTATATTATTTTAAAGGCAATATATCAGTCACCAATGACTTACGGATTATTTTTGTTTGAACCATGTTACTCACTAGTGACTGACAATATCTTTTCATTCATGTCACATCAGCCACCAGTGATTGAGAGCATTCATTTTGTTCAGACCATGTTAGGCACTGTTGACTAGTAATACAAAATTTAAAAAATTATATTCTTTGATCAAATTCTACACAAATCCCCAGTCATCAGCATACTATATATTGTGAGCTAAACAGAAAGACAAAACAGGCTTCATATTTAAAATGAGCTTCTTTTAATAAGCAGCAAATTACCTTAATATTGAATTCAGATATTTTATCTACTTAGCTCATAACAAAACTATTATTATAGAGCAAACTATAACATATTTCATAATTTTTTAGTTTTCTAAAATAAAATGGATAAAAATACTAAGTATACACACAAATACATAATACCATAAATCCTTTTTTTTAAGATGAGGTTAATCTTTCACTAGAAATAATAAGTACTGCTTAATTTTTCAAATCATAAGTTGTTATACTTAGCAAGAGCTGACGTACAAAAAACAATTTAATTAAAATATTTAAATATCTTATTTTATTAATGATTTTAATCATATATTAAATAAAGTAAATTAATATAAATAAAAAAATCTCCAAATAAATATTTTGCTTTACCATTCACACAATGACAAAATATAACAGAATAACAGTTAAGTTTTTATTTTGATCTTTTTTTCATTAATGAGGATTAATGCTTTCAATAATAAGGATTAATTAAAAAAAAACAGGTTTAGAAATTTACATTGACATTTCAAACTTAAAAACAGTATGCAGAAAATTTTAATTTTCCTTTTTTCAGCTAATGGTTTCGAGACTTGCCTACAAATTAAAATAATAATTTTTAAAAAATGTTGTTTTACCTTACCTGATACTATATTGCAGATAAGTAACAGGATCTAAAACTTAGACTTTTGGTGCACTGTAGCTCTTGAAAAAGTTTTATAAAATATCATTTTCAATCAACTTTCCGAAGTAATAAAAAAATGTCACCATAAAAAAGTACAAACATTTGCTCTTCTGAAAGCTTATTAAATATTATATTGCTGTATAAATAAATTAATCAATTAAAAAGTAGACAACTAATAAAAATCTTTATACAAATAATTTTAAAAGACAGAATTTTACATTATCAAATAATCTTCAATTTCAATCGAGTTAATTCTTGTGATTCATCATGTGCAAATTATATTGGTATTTAGTACAATATTGTTTGCCACACAATTTACAAACATATGGCTTTGTTTCAGAATGCATAAATGAATGTGACTGCAAGCTATGTTTTTGTGTGAAGCCTTTTCCACATGTTCTACAAACATATGGACGTTCACCAGTGTGTGTTCTCATATGTCGAGTTAGATGAGTTTTGTTGCATGATCCATATGAGCAAAAAGTACATGAATAATATTTCATTCCAATGAAATAATTCTGTTCACCATATGTAATGCTTTTTCCATTAGAAAATGCGATGGGGGCCCACTCTGAAATGAAAATATTTCCACAATAAAAAACTGATTTTTAAATTTAAATAAATTAATTTTTAAACAAAATTTTATTTAACCATCTTCCTATTACAATACAGAGAACATTTTATAAAGATACAACACATACACCTATTTTACATAAAGTCTGATACATAAGTATTATGTTATAAATTAATATGAGTACTAAATTAATGCAAAGTGCAGTTTTTGATGAATATATGAGGTTGCCCAATGCCCAAGCGTTGACACAGGACAGTTAAGTATAAAATAAATAAAACATGAAAAAAAGTGGGTAAGTAATTTGTTTGGGTCGCCCACTTTGTTTATAAAGTCTAACAGTCCCTTAATAGAGCTCAGGTTAACTCTTTAGTATTGAGAATTTCTAAAGTAGTCAACGTTATCAAAAGTTCAAGGTTAGTAGCCTGCTCCTCCAATAAACATTTTTCAGGATGTCCCTCAGTAAGTACAGCCATCTTGACCACCGTAAGAGACTCTAGGAAGGTATAACCTCGAAGTCTGTCTCTTTTGGCAGTCTTCGGTTATTCTGCTCCATCCTTTAAGACTGCCTTTTTTCATCTTCAATCCAAGTACTTTCGGCAATTTTCAATTCTCAGGCACTTTTTTTTTTTTAGTGCTCCAGACATTCTCTGTTTGATTTTGATTTTACCTAGAAAGGCAGTCATGCTTTTAACAGTTTCCTGCCCTTCTCCAGGTGTTGATTGAGTTACTTGACTAGAGGTAATTTGTAAATTACTCGATAAAGGAGGTCAAATGTCTGCTCATTTGATCAATTTCCTCTGGGTTTCCTTGTTTTGAGAAGAAAAGTCTATAGCAGAGGTTTTGCCCGCAAAAGCAGAATTTCTAGTTAAACTAGTTAAAATATAAACTAGAAAAGAAAGTACAGCATAAAAAATGTCCACCCAGTATTACCAGTTGCTGGGTAAGGCAAAATACTCTGCAAGTTGCCAAGCATTCTAGATTAAGACATTATAACCACAGCATCATTCACCCTAGGCACAGGTCGCATTACATGCTTTTCTTCCATGCTTATCTTCAGGTAAAAGTGTTACATTTATGCCAAAATTTTGTGATCAAACTTTAAAAATATGCAAATTATAGAAATTAAAAGTTAACTTTTAATTTCTATAATATTAAAGTAATAGAAAACCGCATTATATTAATATAAAAAAATAGCATACCTTTACTCTGTATTGATTCTTTATTATCACCACAGACAGAGAGGAAAAAATGAAACAAATGTTAGCAACACAATGTGTTCCAGAAACAAATATTTTTCACATTTTGCGCAGCATATTTTGGTTTTTCTGTTCTTTCTCGCTGGGCAAACACCGCATCTTCTTTTTGTTTCCAATTTTCTCTTTTTTTTGTGGTGGTTGTCCGTCATCATTATTTCTAAAATTGGCATGCAATTTTGCTTGAAGTTCTTTCGGAAGAGATGGTATTGAAGCACAAAATTTTCTTTGTTTCTCAATGAGGCTCAATGCAAGATGTTTTAGAAACAAAAGCCTACTTTTATATGATTTTGGAAGATTTTTGAACGACAAACTGAGCATCCTCGCATTTATTGCAGCGGTGCTTAAAACAGGAAAAAATACTGCCATAGGCCACCTTTTAGATATTCTAGATGTAGAATATGAAGCTGACATTTCATCAACTACGTCTACAGCCTCTTTTGTAAGTTTTCAAAATGTTACAATTTCAGGTTTCTTGCATTTGCCTGTTTCATTATTGAATGTATTGTCGTGACGCATTGTTGATAACAAATTCATACATTTATTTTGTTTAGGAACATAAGATACTAGAGTTGTATCTTTTGGAAAACCGAAAATTGACAAAAACACTTCTCAATTTTTACTGGAAACAAACTCTATAAGTAATTCTCTTTTATTCTTTCGAATTGTTCCGACGATAGTTAGCTTTTCGTTTTTAGCAGATCTTTTGCAAGATTGTAACTTGTATATCAATTATCTGCAGTGATATTTTGACCCGATCCATAGAGTTTTTGGCACAGTCTTTTTACAATTTCAACCAGTGAGTTTTTCACACAATTCGGACCTTGTGGTTGAAAACCCAGATAGATTTCCAAGTTTCACGTACAAAATATTCTTGCATAAACTAACAAAAAAATTTTTATCCCACATTTCACAGGTTTATTAAGAATATACTGCCTGAAAGAACATCTTCCTCGGAAAGCTTCAAGTTTTTTGTCAATTGTTATGAGCTCACCAACAATGTAATATTTCTGGCAGTTATTCACAAAATCTTAAAAAACTCTCTTATAGGTGCAAGTTTATCTTATTCTTTCCTGACGACATGAGTTCCTATGTCATCAAAATGCAAACATCTTGATAAAAAAAGAAAATGTTTGTAGCACATAGTTTTGTGGAAAATTTCTAAGCCAGTTCCATCTATTGCCCACAGATCCCACACATTTACATGAGATGACGTATGAACACCACAAAAATATAAAAGACCTATAAAAGCATGAATTTCAATTAGAGTTATGTGTCAAGTATCTCTCTTTGCAACTCGTCAGAAATAGATTCAATATAAATATTTATATAACTGATGACTTTTAGTAACATTTGTTCACTTAGTAAAAGTTTCCACGATTCATTTGGAGTCTGTACATATTTGGCCTTAACTGATATTTCCAGGCAATTTAGTAACAATGTTATGAGCAGGTTTTCTAACATCAGCTTTAGGCTTTTCTTTTGACCATTAGATATTTTTTTTTTTTTTTTTTTTTTTGTCTTTTCCAATAAAGCAATAAATGTCATTCTCATTTTCGTTTTCAGAATCCATCTCAATTTCTGAATCAGTATCATGAGAACTAAAAATTTCCTTATCACTTTCATCATCAGTTTCATCAATGGATTCTTCACTGGTTGACAAATCTTCTAATAATTTTTGCAAATGTAACATTTCTTCCTTATAGGATAAAATACGCTACATGTTTTCAGCTTACTGTGCTACCACAAATGAATTATGTTATAGCAATGCGAATAGGCGCATTCGGTCTGAGAGACCCAATCTGATCAAAACAAAACTTCGAATCAAATTTCCGATGAAAACCTTCAGAAACACAAAGAGGGTGACCTTGGAGGCGACTACACAGAACCATAACCACTTGCAAAAAATAGGGGTGTTTTCAGAAAGGTTTCTTTAATCGGGCGGGTCCACTGTACCCAGTGCGCACGCTCGCAGGTTAATTATATCATTTTCTTCTTTCTCATAGTTATAAAATTGTGTACAAGTCATTTTAAAATTATAACAACAAATCAAAATTGCTTCAGTTGTCTGCACTGTTAAACTGTTTCTTTCATCAAACCACTGAGCTGACATTAGGAAACGTATTCTCGCTATATTTGCATTGTGGGCTGGAATTGCAAACATGTATTCGCACAGCTTTATTAGACACAACATCTGACCAATGTATTTTTGTATCTGAAAAAAAAAAAAAACCAGTCATTTCTCTTCCACACTCCAATTTCATAGTTGCTTCACAGTCTTGAGTACTATTATTTTTCTCTAAATAATCTTTTTGATATACAAACCGTCTGAATAGAATCTCAGTGCTGCCAATATTAATGTTTTTTATTGTAAATATGTAGTAGTACAATCTATTTCTTCCTCTTCAGGAACTTGGTTGAGAATCATGCAGTTGAACACACTGAACTGGTGCTACTTCCAGGTTTCAGAAATCGCAGCACACACAGTTTAGGGAGAAAATGGGACAAATAGCAATATGGCAAGTACAAAGTAATGAAATTCTGTAGTGTCCAGTCCACAAAGACAGTCCCATATAATGCAGGATGTATAAAAACACTATGAATATGTGCAAAATAAAAATTCAGATATTGGTGTATGAAAATTTCACTTGATATATACATTCATATTCATGGACATATTACTTGCAAATTGTTCAGCGAGCTTACATCAAAATATAGCAAATTAATTTTTTATTCAACTTCTGTCAGTCTAATGTGTTGGACTGACAAACTTTACTTATATCAAATATCACAACACTTATTTATTTCTCAGTTAATTTTAGTTTTACAAAGTGGGTTAAAATACTACGCATATACACAAATATATATTCTTATACATATAGTTTATCACTTGCAATTTAACTGCCAAATTCTGTGCCAACTTGTAAACTTCTTGTCAGGTTTCATGACATCATTTTCACCAAACTGGGTTGTCTGCTTAAAAATAGCTGCAATAGCTCTTTTTTGACTAATCAGGAGGTTATTCGCTCAGAATCATTCCTAGCCAAGAGTAATTACCCGTAACAATTCAATGGTGCGCCGTATTTCAGAGAAAATTTACATAATATGTTTTGGGTCTTGAAATATAATGCACGCTTTCACAGGAGATTCTCAGGACTTTCGGCTTGCCATATATTTAAAGTGTTATTAATGATACAATATCCAGAATCAAAATTTGATGTTTTTATCTAAAATAGAAGAATGGAGATTGGAATACGACAAAAAGAACACATATGAAAATAGCACGCCTGAATCGGGAGAAGACTGCAGCAATTTTCTACATATACATTTTGCGCCCAATCTGGCAACTCTGCCTTTTCTTACCAGAAAAAATCACAAGGAAATTTAATGATAAAATCATTTTTCTGTTTACTAGAATTTTTGGTTGTTAATTGATCGATCACAACACCCTCATGCTAGCATATATGTGGTGCAGCGTTCACAATTTGCATAACCATGTCTAAGCATCTGGGGGGGGGCAGGTCTGCAGCTGTTTTATAAGATTATTAAAATCTCTTTGATGATGGGGGTGCTATAATCTTTTAAACACATGTCTTCAAATGAGCAAGAACAACGGTTGTTGTGACTAATCTCTATTCCTATTCTCAAATGCAAGCAACAGCTGGGATTTTGGGGCATTCTGAGCAGAAGTAACATATTTAGTCCTTTGATAGCAATAATTTATTTATGCCTAAACAAAAATTTGAGCTTCAAATGTAAACAAATGACCACTTCATTAGGCTTAGTAGCACTTCTGAACATTCTGAAATGCAGCACCAAAACTAGACCAGTATTTACAAAAAGGTATATTTGAAAATATAGTTCCCGTAGGAGACATATACAATTCCAATCAACCATACTTAAAAAAAAAAAAAAAAAGCCTTCTGGCAAAGCAAGTGTTATCGCTACAGAATTTCTGGCAAAGGAATCCACATTTACATCGACCTCACACATTTTCTGCATCATTTTTCGAAAATAAAACTTAAATATTATTTACAAAAAATAACTAAGAACAACTTGCATAAAAACATTATTGAATATATAAATAAATATGCAGTTGAACTCAATTTACAAGACAAGCCAAGAACTAAATAATATGGCCCATATTAGTTATTACTCATAATATCTGCAAATGAATATACACATATATATATATGCATATAAAGCTATGGAATCCACAAAACCACAGAATTTTAAATTCACTGTAAATTTCTATGTAAAATACCTTATGTCATTAGCACACTTTTGTGTTTAGGTATGTTTCATAAAATCACATTTAAGTGTCTAATGTTTCTTAAACCCGATCATAATTAATACGCTCATTTTCAGATAGGTGAATTGCTTTCAACATATTTTCACTTCTGCTATCATCTTCACTGCAGTTATTTTTTCAGATAACCAATAAAACATCTTTATCTACTACAGGAGTTCTCAACCAGGGTTGAATTTCATGCTTTCAGGTGGGAATGCAGTCAGTGTTTTAATTACCTGTCAAGTATGTAGTCTTAGTTTAGAAATATAAATAACTAGTTTTCTTTGTGTTTTGTTATTTATCAACATTTTCTGCACTTTTTCTTGTTTAATTTATAAAACATATTAAAAAATAATCTAAATTAAAATAAATTTACAGTAAAAGCTAACTATTTGGAATGCCTGGGAAATGGCAAATTCCATACACCAAATAGTTGAGCATATACAAAATGCAATTAACAGTGCTGCATGTATGGAGAAAGAAAGTTCTGGTCTAAAATTATAAAAATAATCATCTGCTTTGCTATAAGCTTCAGTATTAAAGACTTACATTTAAATTAATATAAATTAAAAAAATATATATACTTTGTACAGAAAATCCAACGTATTTTGTTGGACTTCAACATAAGAAATTAAAGCACCTTATCCGATTATAAAATGCTATCAATCATGAAAGCGGCAGAGGTGCTCCAAACATGTGTCAATCATTCTAGTAAAAGCTTAAAGGGAAAAGACCATTCTTTACTTAATAAGAATAATAAGATTTAAGTCACAGATATAATGCATAAAAAATTTAAATCGCATATCATAATTTTTCATTACCATTGTTTAATCATTTTCAAATAAAGTCATACATCATTCCCATTTAAACACATTTTTCTTGAGTAGCTTTGAAGATACTCCATGTTATTCCATAAAAGAAAGACATCCCAAATTGTAATTATTTATCCAACTGCAGGGAAAAGATGATAAATAACAGTTAACTTACATTTTCTTTAAAAAAACTAAACTGGCTTATTAAGAATTTATCACGTTTAAATAAAACTATGATGAAGACCATATGATTGTGTTGTTATGTTATGTTTTTACGTAACTGGTAATAAATCACACTACTCCGTGAAAGTTTTTGTTTAATAAAACTGGTCAGTGGGAAAGTATGTTAAATACAAATTTTTTTAAATAACTGTAAGACTTGCCCAAAATGTATTTAATAGAATTAAGAAGGCTTGTTACTCTAGTGATCTCCCCCCCCCCACACACACAGTAAAACATACTGGTGACAGACAAACTAAAAGCCTATAATGAACACTGGAATCTTCTTGCATACTTCTATGTCATAGTAACAAAGAGCTTTTAATGGGAGTTCCCATCTGAAGTTCTTTAATAGTAACTTCCCACTTTTCTTTCTACCAACGTATTCCAAGGATGAATTCTCAGAACAACATGATGGATACAATGAGGGAGGTAGTGTATTTTCTGAAAGAAGGCCATGCAATTCTATTCACATTTTAGAAATTATCAGTGAGATTTCGAGAGTCTTTATGCATTTTTGATGGCTTAACAAGTCTCCCATTTGCTTCATTTTTCAGAAAGGGCATCTTTAAAAAAAATGAAAGCCTGCTTTTCATAATGAAACTGATAATGATAAAACATAAATTTCCTTTCAATTCGAAATTATGCTTAATCCAATGCGAAACTTTTAAGGCTGACTTTCTTAAAACAGTTTCGGTCCATTGATTACAACAAAACGACTTGACGCCTATTTACATATGGATAGGCCTTTATGAAGGATTTTTTCAAGGAAATTGCCTCGTATTCATGCTACAGATGAGAAGAACCACAAAAATTCTAGTGCAACCACCCTGAATTAACAGGGTTTTCAACCTAGTACAATTCTGAATGGTAACATTTGTCACATGGCCCCACTCATCATTTAAAAGATAAATTGCATTAGAAAGATTAATATTTGGTTCTTATTTCTACATATTTACAATAAGATGTGAGGTCAAAAATCACTTAAAACACATTCAAAACTTTCGATTACTTTCCAGTTAACTGATTATAAAACTGCAGATACATTTGGGATAAATAAAATTAAGCTTCATTTTTTCCAGCAGGTCAGTTACCTACTAATAAAAGAGCTTTCTAGTCCTTTTGCATAATTTTGTATCCCATTTAATTGGTTTGCTAGAGAATATCTTAGATGTTATTCATGCTTTATGATTCATCATAAAAATGACAGTTTTTTTAGCATTTTTAAAGTAGGATAGTTTAATTATAATAACTAGTAGTTCCTAGTTTTCAGTTCCTGTCATATTAAAGTACATAAAAAAGATAATTTTTTACGTGATTTGACCTTAAATGTTCTTTTCACCATTCAAGATTTTATTAAGTGTTAATTTGTAAAAGATTCCTATTCCAATAGTATTGAAAATGTTATCTTCATACGACCCAAAGATTAGTTTAGACCTTATGTTTTGAATCCAGTTATCTAATGTAGACCTTCACTTTACTTTAATCATTGCCTGGACAGCTGGTCCATTACATAGGTACATATCAGCCTGTATAGTCCAGTCGATGGGGTTGTTTAATTCTCATTTTAGAGTGCAATATCCTTATACTACATTACATTAATCATAATATAATACATTAGACTCACAATACTTGGATTGTTAATATAGTACATTAACAAAACATTGTTAATACAGTTCATTAACAATGCTTTGCAATATAGCAACTTGTGAAACAATGAACATTAATTATGCATTGCAATACATTAACTCACAGTGCTACATAACTATGCAAAATTATATACAGTTCAAAATCAGAGATTCAGATATGCAATATATTGAATGATTTTAATATCAAACTTTTGGACTAACAGCAGTGTTTTTTTAAGGAATTTTTCACAAAATTTAGGAATAGAGATTATACTCCAGAAAAGGCAGGTGTATTGTAGAAGCAATTTATCTCTCAATTGAGATTCCTGTGTGTCACTTTAAAACATCTGCTAGTTAGGGAATCACACCATGACCTATGTGAATACATTAATTGATGTTCACCACAACCACACTTTAGGTCTTGTGTGGTTGTGGAAGTAGAAGATTAGTATTTTTCTATCTGACCTAAACAGTAAATGAAGCCTCATAAGACTTGTTAAGCCATCAAAAATGTATAAAGACTCTCAAAATCTCACTGATAATTTCTAAAATGTGAAATAGAATTGCATGGCCTTCTTTCAGAAAATACACCACCTCCCTAAAGAAAAGTGGGAAGTTACTATCAAAGAACTTCTGATGGGAACTCCCATTAAAAGCTCTTTGTTACTATGGCATGGAAGCATGCAAGAAGATTCCAATGTTCATTACTTGAGTCTCACATTTGTTTATACAAGGATGGTGCTAATATTGGTTTTCAATTGCTGGCATGATATGGGAAGAGAAAAAAAAGAATCAGATTTGGAACAAATTTAGTTAACATAATAGAATGCACTTTTCCTTAACTTGATCCAGTTTAATATATGAAAATGACATACATAAATTTTCCATCATGGTAAAAAGTTCCCAATAAACATTCCCGGACAGTGAAATCTGTAAAATGATTTTAAATCCAGAAAATATCACTATCAATAGGGAAGAAAGTCGTGGAAAGATTGAGAATATAAAGATTTAGACTGACAATTTAGTGGGAATTTTCAACACTGTAATTACAAGACTTAACAATAGAACTTTGTAACCGAACAAGAAATGATGCCTATCCATAAAATTAAAAAGGAAGTATAGTATAAAAACCAAAAAACTTCAACAAATTACATTGAAAGAAATATTTAATAAAATAAATAAATTAATATTGAACTTTTTTGGAGGGTAAATTTTGCCATATATTTACTGTTTCACATTTTTAATTTTATAATTTTTACATGCTATCTTATTACATTTAAACTAATGATCTAAAATCCAGAAATTTCTGAAATCTAGAATCACAGAATTCATGATGATCCCAGATCTCAGACTTTGTTTTACATTAGTTTTACATCAAAATATACACTTAATTAAAAAACATGTCATTAAAATTTCTTACAATTTTCTACAAAATTCATACATACACAAGTAATCTTCATATAATGCATTAAATATGTATCCTATAAGTGTTATGCTGGTCGCTATGGTAAGTGTCTATTGATGTCATTCACTGTCAAAATTCTTAGTCAGTGATATGATTGTTCTGTGAGACACTGTCTTAGTTGCCTGAATGTTGTAACATTACGCAGGCAATCTTTGCTCTGACACTCGTATTTCTGACTTATTATTGACCATGCAGGCCAGTGTTCAAGAGCTGATTTCTGTTGGTGCTGTTGCTGAGTGTTAGCATATTCAAAGATGAAGTGATCTGCATTGCCTTCCTGGCTTCAAGGACATGCATCTGTGTCCAGAATCCCATATCTAAATACGCATAAGGAGAACGGACCACGTACTCACATGAATTGAGTGAGTGATAAGTTGCTGCTCCAAAGTACAGAGCTGACTTTGGTATTAATAGACGGATGCATTAGCCTGCGTTAACTATCCCAGTGTCCTTGCCATTTGAAAAGCAGTATCTGTAAAGAGGATTTTTAAGGTAAGAGAGAGGTAAATTAGTTGTGCTCTCAACGCGAGTGAATATTGTTTGCAGTTTCTTTTGTAGAAAAATCTACTTTTTCATTATCCTGAATGTCCACATGGTCTAGGATCTAGCACAGGATAAGTGGGCCCAACAGCATTTGTTATACATCCTGTACTAAGAGTTATAGCTGCTTACACCAGAGATTTGCTATAGACCGGACTGTTAATTTGCTGTAGACTACCTTTAATAATTTAATGGGAAATCCAGTTACTTCAAAATGATAAAAAAGCTTTGTCAAGCTTGTCCCACATTTCTTAAATTCATTAGAGTTCATTAGACTTTTATCAAAAAGAGTGAGAACAGCTTCTCTGTTTAGCCAGTGGTAGTCAACCTGGTCCCTATCGCCCATACTGGGTGTTCCAGCTTTCATGGTGGGCAGTAGCAGAACAACAACCCAACGATTACATATTAATCGATTATGTGTTGCCAGTCAAAATCAGGACTCTGTTACAGGGCATTTGTAGTGGGACTGGACTCGACCTCGTTTGCAACCACCTGGCACGCATCCGCCTGATCCTGCCTGACCAACACCAACAGACGACAAAAACATCTCGCATACCAGATTGGGAAAGCATAAAAAAAAAATTCCCAAAGTCACGACCATGCAGCAGACTTCAAGCTCATACGTTTCGTGCATGTGACTTAAGTGAAGCTAAATCATTACATAATTGAAACTAAAGTCAGGAGCCCATGTTGTTGCCAGAGTTGATTACCATAAGTTGATTGCCAGAACATCTTTCTGCAAAGCATTCAAATGACAAAGACAGCTCCAATGAACATTTTCAGGAAATACATCAAAAATTTCAAAATTGTTCAACTATCTTTGCATCATTTAAGAAACAACAAACAAAGATGAATTAACTGCCACTTATCGCATTTCACAATTAATTGCAAAAAGTGGTAAAAGCTATAATATTGGAGAAACTCAAAGAATTTACCTCAACAGTAATGCATCAAGACACCTCAAATTTAAAAAATATTGCCCCTAAGTGCTAACAGAGTAAAGCGATGAACTGATGAAATGGCAGTTAATCTTGAAAACAAACTTATAAGTATTCTCAAAAACTCTTCATTTTCCATGTAATTAGAAAAATCTACCATTCCAGATAATGATGCTTTATTGATGCCATACATATGCTATTTTGATGAAAACAATACATTACAAGAAGAAATACTGTTAACAATAAATCTCCCCACATGTACAAAAGGATTCTTTTTATTTAATACTGTGCGAACGTAATTTACGAAAAATAATGTTCCTTTGAATAATATTGTTGCATGCGTTACTGATGGAGCACCATCAATGGTAGGTCACTTTCGTGGATGTCGAAAATGGTATTTAGTTATTGATACGATTCCCTACCTCATATCTTGTGGAATCGGGATTTAGTGCTGTCAATCATATTATGACCAAAGACAGAAACTGCCTGAATATTTCCAAAAGGGTAGACTTTCGTTTGTTCCTAACAGAAATTGCACTGGATATTCAATAGTTAGTTTCCCAGCATCAGCCTTAGGGATCCACTCAGAATTCAATTAACTAATGCAATTTCCGTATATGTAAAGTATAAATAAAAAGATAGACTTAACTATAGTATGTTATTTTATTAAGACTTATTCTGCGAAACTTAAAAAAATCTGACTTAAAGTATTTGGTAATTAATTATTATTATATACTTTAATTTGATGTAACTCTGCTTTATAAATTTTAAAAAGTAAAATTACTTCCCTGTTTTGTAATAATTTATAAATTACTGTTACTGTTTAAAGTACTGGCAATACATACTAGAGGAGTGCAAGAGTGATATCCAATACTGCCCCATACCATAACTCCCGGTGCAGGATCAGTGTGGCAGTGTATAATGCAATTGTTCAGCATCCTCTCTCCACGGGGTCTCCAGACTCGAATCGACCATTGTGGTGTTGCAGACAGAAGCGTGACTCATCAGTAAAGACAATTTCATTCCATTCTGCCATTCACATCCTTCTTTCATCACACCACTGGCGGAGACATCTGTGGTTCTGTGTCAAGGGTAGACGAAGCAATGGACATCTTGCGAACAGACCACTCTGCTGTAAACAGCGTCGAATGGTACGCGCAGACACTGGATGATGTGTTACAGACTAAATGTGCTGTGCTACGGTTCGTGATGTGACTCAGCGATCCGTCACTGCCATGCGCGCAATGTTCCTGTCATCACGTGAAGTGGTACAATGAGGCGAATGCGATCGAACATGTCGGTCCGTCATACCCTCCTGCATCCAACGGTCACATATCCGCATTACAGTTGTTTGGTTTCGTCCAACACGACTACCAATTTCCCTGAAAAATAATCCACACTCTCGGTAGGCCACTATCCTTCCTCTGTCGAACTCGGATACTTAAGCAAACGATGATTGCTGTTTACTACGAGGCATAATGGATCTTCTTTTTTTTTTAAGAAAACCACAAGAAAAACACAATTGTCGAACTTGAAATCATTGAAAACTCCAAGCCTTAAATAGCGCTTTGAAGTGGCGCCACAGTCACGCGTGATGTGCATCCGTGCTGAAATTCTATTTGCATATCTCACCTCTGCTAATGCATGTTGTAAATTTCATGTTATTTGCATGCTTCCTTCAGGGTGTTACATTTACAGTGGCCAGCAGTGTATTTTTAAAAGATATTCTACCTATATGACAGAAAATTTAGTTCTAAAAGATTTTTGTCAAGAAAAAATGCTTTTTTCTACAAGACAGGAAAAAAACTATTAAAAAAGTGATTTAAGAAAGAAAACCAAAACGCATAGCCAGAAAGCATTTCAGAAATTAAAATGTTTGCCTTTTTCCTAAAAACATCTGTAATATCTGCCAAATGTGCAAATGAACGAGAATGTTTACCTGTGTGAATGTTTACTTGTAGAAATGAATAAATTAGGAATAACATTAAAACAGCTAAAACTTTTAAACTAATTCAAAGCCTCTTATTTCTCATTTCTTAATCTATTAAAAGTGTACTTTGTGGAGGAACTTGCAATAACAGTGAAAGGCAGGTGCTTCATCTATTTGAGTACAGCTTTCTCTGTGACTTCACTCAAATGCTTATATTTCAAATTCACATACCTTACATTAGCCAAATTCTAACACAATTGAACAGTGAGCCTATTTCAGCCGAAAAAGAGTAAAACATTTTCTGTTATTTCATTGGCACTTTTTTTTGGGGAGGGGGGGCTTCTTGCTAAAGGCGTGAGAAACTTAATACAACATTAACAGAAGCATAAAACAAGGAATGCTTGTTTAGCCGTTATCTCAGGCCGACAGTGCTGATATCAAACAATTTCAACTCTGTGTATGTGCTGTACATACACATATACCATATTTTCCCCTTTAAATATTTATATAAAAATAGATATGAATGAATAATATGCTCCTTCCCAGAAATAAAAATATCCTTATAAGAAAAACAGTGTTAAAAGATAATACCAATGGTCCATCTGAAAATGTACCTAACACTGATTTCTGACAGAATGAATAAAGCACAAATCTATGGGAACATCCCATGTCCATTAAATTAGAATGAAGATGATCACAAACTGAATTAAAGGGATAACTAAGCTACTACACAAATTATTAGCAAATGAATAATTTATGGGAATTTTTAAAACTTATTATTTTAATATAATGTGAACATCTTCAATTTTGTGTGCAATACTGACACATTATTTGTTGATAAATTAATTTTAATTTTCTAATTTATATAACTCAATCTGTTAATTAGAAATAATAGGATGAAGCTATTTCGAATGACTCATGGTAAATATTTTAAATAATTAAAGGCAGAAATAAATAAGACATCGTTGAACAAATATACGTATTACAATACACTTACATACCTATGTTAAACATCTTTATCCAATTGTAAGTTAGCTTCTGAATTTTTATTACTATGCTTAAGAATACGTCACATTACCATTTAATATCCATTATATACTCCACATTTAGTTAAAACAAAAAGTGGAAGAATAAAGCAGTTTCTTTTCTTATTTTTTTCTTCTTGTTTAAGTAATATATTATTATGGAAACATCCTTACCTCTATTATTTTAAAATCCATTATCCATCATTTGCTGTCACTGGATTGATCAGCAGTTTTGTTATACATTATTTCCAAATTGTCTGCTTCGGCTTGATTGAAGCAAAACATCCATCATACTCTGCTCTTTTAAATCACGTTCAACATCATCTGATACTAATCAAGTATTCAATTCATTCCAAACCATGCCCTTCAAGAATAAAATTTATTACACCATCACTTGTAGGTTGTCATAGTCTCTACCAGACACAATAGTTTGCTCTACAATTTTTTACCAGACACAATACAACATTAACCAGATTTGGATATACCAATAGAAAACATGCTTCACAATCAGCAAGTTTAAAAAACTTGGTTAAATTTTTATTGGATTATACGCATTCTTCCACGAAAGATCTTTAAAAAAAAAAAAATCTTATGTGGACACCACATGATTTCTTCGTATGATGTATTAAATTATAAACATTTTTTGCTACATTTTATGTAAACTTATTTCTTTAAATTTCATTACAGATATATTTCTCATTCAATCAATTCAGTTCTTACTTCATGGTAAGATAAAACTCAAAAGATCTTCATTACAAATTGTAAAATACAGAAAAATCTAAAACACCAAATACACTTCAGAACAGTTTATTTTTTTTTTTAATTAAAACTTGAGTTTCTAGGCAAAAACAAGCAATTTGGTCAATGGCAAAAAGACAAAATTTTCTGTGCAAAAAATTTAAAGTTAATTTTTGGTTCCACTGGATAAAAAGACAATGAAGTTGGTGCACCACCTGACTTACTTCACTATCCTAGTAGGAGTTTCAAATGTTAATAAATGGCGGCCTCATTAGCCTTATTGCTACTTCAACTTTCAAACTGTTGATAATTCTACAACTATTGCATGCAGATTAATTACAGGCATAAAAACCTTAAGAGGAGCATAAGAACATATATACATGCATAAGTATACATACATATAAGCATGTTTGGTGAGGCCAATTGCAATGAAAAAGGGAGGTGCTCAACTAGATGTTATAGCAGTCCTATACAAAATTTCAGTGTTCTACTGTTAATTGTTTTGAAATTATGCGAGATACATACATACTTATGTACAGGAATCACGAAAAGATCTCTTCTGAATCCATTTTGGAAAAAAGAGTCCTTTATTCTGTCCATACATACAGATGTCACAGAAAAAAATTGTTCAAATGGATATTTTCATTGAAACATAATAACCAAAATTTTTCATTATTACAATATTTTCTTTACTTTGCACAAGGAAGTGAAAAAGAGTAATGATGACCAAGAAGTCAAGCATAGTGGAAGTAATGAATAGTTCAGTTTTCTTAGACACACAAATCTTTCAAGCTTGATGAACACTTTTGATGAAAACATTCTATGAAAAGGTCCTAAAGCATTCACAAGTTTGATAATATTTTGGAAGTGCCTTAAGAGAAATACTTCTAGGAGTCTCAGGATTTTTTAAATTTCCTATACAAATTAGCTGAAGTTTATGGGTACTAAAGCCACTGGTATATTATAAAATTGTAATCCTCTCCTTATTTATTTTGTATTTTGGCTCAGATGTTTCCTTTATAAACTTCAGAGATATTTTCTAGCTTCAGTTTGAAGTTCAGTCCAGTTTTATGCACATTAAATATCTGATCATTCATGAACTTCTCAGTGATATCTGAAACTCAGACAACTGACATCTTCTTTCCACTTGAGTATATATCTGATGTATACTACATATTTTTTTAAAAATTTATCTAGAACTAGCATTAAATTTTTCTATCTTCCCTCTCCTCTCTGCAAATAATTTATTCTTTTTTTGAATTATAAGTTCAGCTGATATCCTTTTTATGTGCCTTTCTGCAAATAAGTCTCATAAAGATTAACTGTGTAAATAATGAATAATTTGCATCTGACATGGCAATGTCAGGTAACTCTTCTAGTAAAATGCACAATTTTATTAACATAGTTCATTAACAAATGTTAATTAAAAAAACTGTCAGTAATTAAAAAATCCTTGTTTTAGCATATATTATTCTTGCTTACACTACAATTAGGATCAATTGTTATCATTATAAAATATGTATATATCCCTAAAAAATAACACAAGGAAAAGTTGCTTAAAAAATAATATATATATTATGTTTACAAATTACTGATTAAATATATATTTACCTTAAATCACTATTTTGGCTAAAATGGATTTTCTTGTGATTAAGATTTTGACAACTGAATGTTTTTTTTAAATCTTACCAATAAATGGACAAATAAGGGGGGGGAGTACACAGTTTTGAACTTTCTTCATTCTCACTCTAATATAACAAAAATGAATAAATTAAACAAAAATCTATTTATAATATTCAATTCTAATTAGCAACAAATATTATAAACACAAGAAAAGTTCAAATGACAATGTAAGGCAAGATAAACTTTAACACATTAAGAATAAAAGGGAAAAAAATAATTCTAATTGTATTTATTATGTGAAAATTTAATTCAAATAAAATTTTTTAAAAAATATTAATCTTATGAGAAATACAGACTTATTGTACACTTTTCCAGATTTTATTTTAAATATGAGTACAGATAAAAAATATATTTTCATCAATTACTGATGCAAATTCAAACATATTCATATTCATATTTCGTTTAATTAGAACAATACATATCAAATTAAAACATTAAATTTACAGCTATTTTTATACACTAAAGCATTCATATGCAGAAAACTTAAAAAAAAAAACTCCTGTCAGACCTTATAATGAATTCTTATGACAATTATGATAATGAAATTTAAATCCAATTTTGGATCGAAACTCCTTCCCGCATACTTCACATTTAAATGAATTTGTGAGTGAATGTGAAAGTAAATGAGATTTTAGGTTCTGAGTCTGTGCAAAGCTTTTCCCACATATCTTGCAAACATATGGGCGTTCACCAGTATGTATTCGTACATGTTTTTTTAAGTCATACTTGTAACATGTACTATATGAACAGTAATTACACGAAAACCTTTTTATTCCCATAGGATAAATCTTTCCAGAATAAGCATCATATTTTTTTAAATGACCCATCACGTAGGCAGTACCTAAAAGAAAGATTCAAAGGCAATTAACAAATGCATCTGTAAATTAAAAAATAATGCATAGTTACAAAAATATTCACAAACTAACATTTTTATTCCAACTTCAGAAATTAATGCATAATGCTAGCAATGGAAATTTAAATTAAAATATATTAGTTTATAATATTTTGTCTAAATGATATTGTATTCAATGGTAATTATGGATATTCCAAAAATGTAAAAGTAAATCAGATCTTTTCCATTACAGGACAATATTTACTAAGCAATTTTCTAACTAATACATACCATTGTTACCTGTTGACTGCTAGTAAACTAAATGTATTTGTTCTTATATCTTACAACTTTTTTGTTTTCAAAGAAAGTATTATCAATAAAAAGTTCTTAAGAGTGTTTTCTGTACATTTTAATTTTATAATAGTTATTTTAATTTAATTGTGCTTTTCTATCTTGCCTCGTTTCAACTTACAACTCTCTACCAGAATGAATTTTTAGAATTGCATTGAATGCAAATGAAGAAGAAATAATATTAAAGGCAAGTTTAATTTACTTCAAGAGGGAGAGCTAGGAATCCTCAGTAGTGTGCATTTGCCTTTGGGTTGAGTCTCCCTTAACTGCTGTTATGCTCAGCCATATATTACGTGCCTTTTGATAGTTCGCTGCCTAGTTTAAAACTATGGGCCAGCTCTGTTAGATTTGTGTTAACTTCAGCTAAATCTCTCAGTTAGTTATAATTAGTTTTTATTTCTGAGTTCAAGCCCAAGCGAAGGCTATGTTGCAAGCCCAAAGAAATGCGCCGACTGTTTATCTTAATTTTGAGTGAATAAAGGGTAATTAGCCATTTTTTAGTTTCCTGATATTTCAAACTAAACGATAATTCACTTAACAGTTCACTAGATTCATCAACATTTAAATTAGCAGAATCAAAGTGAGGAACTCCACAAGTTTTCTTATTAAAATAACTAACCAAAATTCGTGCACATTTCTGCATGTGGGAAGTACTTTTACAGAATTTTAAGGACCAATGAGAAAAAATAAGGATCTATCAGCAAATACAAATTGAATAAACTAAAGCAATTATCTGCTTGCAGCTTAGCTGTTGTGATCATGATTGTTTTCTAAGAGACAGAGAGCCACTGGTCAGAACAAATGTGAATGCCTGATGTTGATACGGTTGGCATGTGCTGAAAGTTAGCTGCCCTTTGTCTAAGCCAGTTAGGGTCATGGCTTCATGTAGATTTGGTGGAGTTGTAACACAGTTAATGTACAGTATTTAATATAAAGTTCCAATACACCACTGAAACACCAAAGGTGAAAGGTTGCCTTGTTTTATTTTAAGTCTCGTTATCTATAAGAAATAAATTTTTGTGTTAATTTTCATATTTTTGTGTTGCATCTTGCATCCACAATACGGATTAAGAAAAGGCGGTACCTCACCTTAACATGGAGAGATAAGTTCTAAAGGTGAGCAGTTATTTATGAATAATTAAATAATTACATCGTTACATATCCTTAGTCATAATAGATTTACATGGTTACAACTATAATATTTTTTTTATTATTATTTCTAAAAAATAACCAATAAAAAAGCACTTTTCTTTGCTTGCTTTAATGCTTGTGTCTAGTGGAAAAAGAAGAAAATAAAAGGAAGATAAACATGTTAAGAAAAACTTCTGGGATCAAAAGGAGAAAATTCAAATAATTTTGTTTTTACTGTTCTTCCAAACATTTTCCTCAAGATAAAAAATTCATTACAAATTTCCTATAAAACACTTCCATTATGTGGACAATAAAGAAATTTTTCATTTCGACACGTTTTTCTGGAACTGTAGGTCTATAAGTCGTGCCTTCAAATCCTTCTAAACCTTTCGACGTGCAAAGTTTGAAATCCAAAAGAAAAATTATCCCTACCAACTTTGTAAGAACAAAATTTAGAAGATTAAAAAATAAATAAAGAAAAGAAGAAAAATATAAAATGACTTTTCAAGAGGAAACTGATACCCATTTAAATATTCTGAAGCAATTACATGGGGGGAAAACTCTTTATCATAATAAAATATAAAAGAAGACAAATGAAATTAATTTTTAAATAATTACAGCAGCTTTTTTTTTGCTTTTTCAAAGGAGTGTTTCAGATACTGTGCTTTACAGCATTCATTATTTTGTTTATTTTTCAGAATCAAAACATTCCTCAGAAATGGAAAATAATGTCACTTAAAATATGACAGGAAACTTTTTTTTTATTTCACTGTTATTTCTTAAACAAAGTTTTTACATATTATCATTATTTTTATGATATTTATCAATGATATTATGTTCGTGAAAAAAAACCGTCAAAATATTTGCAAATCTAAAAATGAAAATTTTTTTATGCAAATTGAACTTATTGCTAAATTTAGGAATGCATAATAATGGAATTCATATTTAAAAAAGGAAAAAAGTGGTTTTGATGTAATATTGTATGAACTTTTCATTCGCAAAAAAGAACTCATTTTGAAATATATATGTTTCAATCAAAGCATTGTCTCGTGCCGAAAACTCAAGAGTATACACCATTTTTATTAGCAGTACAGAATTCAAATGTTAACTCATCAAATACATATTTGTCAAACGCACTGCCAAAAAATATTCCTCCAAAATGTTTATTTAGACTCAAAATGGCAGCTGTAAGGAAACAGACAAAAATTTCCTTATGAGTAAAATTAAGGACCTTTTGCCGATTTTCACCGAAATTAAAGACATATCAAAAATCGTTTCCAAAAAAATTTAAGAACTTTTATGTACTTTTAAGTACCATATGAACCGGCCCTGCTAATCTAAGTAGTATATATTCCACTGAAAAAAAAAAGTTACACAGTCAAAATGAGCTGATGATGAAAGTATGCTTTATCACTGGAACTGTCAAACTGGTACATATATCTTTCAAGAGAGATTTATTTGGTCGTTGTGTTCTATAATGGAAAAGATCCAGAACCAAAATGTGAATACAACACATACAAAATATTACTTTGAATACAAAACAATAATAAAATTAGAAATGGAAATAGCTTTTATGAAGAATTCCAACTATAAAATACTACTTTCACAATGAAAGTACATACCTCACATTTGAAACTACCTTTAAAACTCTTTACTAACAGCTTTATCCTGTTTTACAAATCTCAATTACAAGAACTGATTTAAATTGCCTGATCTGCATACCCTAAAGAATCCCATTTTCCTTTTAAAAACAAATATGCTCTGTAATAATGAGAAAGAATACACAAACAGTTTACTGATTTCATTTCAAATATTTGTGCTATGATAGCCTAATGGTCTCTTGCATTGAACTAAATTACTATATTATACATTCCTTGTTACAAAAAATAAAGCATAAGGATGGCAATTTAAATCTGTTGACCACAAATAAAACATTTTAATAATCTTATATAAAACTTTCAATTAATATTTAAACAAATTTTATAAAAAAAGCTGGAGAGAAGTTTTATGCTTCAGTATGTATAGGCTTAATACTCTAATAAGATTAATTACATCTTTCTATAATTATTAAATACATTCAGCACTAAATTTTATTATTGCTTGCACACAATTACCTGACACTTTAATACATGCATGTGTAAAGAAGCTGTTTGTTTTGATCAAAAAATGAAACGACTAAATGAAAAATTTTATTTGAATAATTTTGCACACAATTTCTCAGTGAAGAAATCTGAATTTCTATTCTTGTCTAAATATTAAGGAAATTATAATCAAAGTAAAAAATTTTCTAATGTTTCCACATTTTTTCAACACTGCAATAAAATGCATTTACATATATATTAAGTAAACTAAGTTATAAAATGTACAACATGCAAGGACAAAGAAAAGCAGCCAGAAATTAAATTAGAAAATATCCTAGATTGTAAGACGCAATGGCAGCTAATTGGGCTAATAAATAGTGAGGGATAATATGTAAAAAGCATTAAAAAATCATAAAAATTACATATCTGTAGGGAATTACAGTTTCATCATAACTCCAATTACTATGGCATATTTTGATAAAAAGATCATCACAATCATGTTAGCAATCATTTTCAGATTGATCTACACATACAACTTTTAAACAAAATATTTATTTATATTTTGAAAATGAGCAACCACATTTATAACATACTACACAAAAATATGTCAACAGTAAACTGCAGGCTTTCAGTTATTAAGAGTTAAATAATTTAACCCCAGAACAACACAGATGACTTTTTTGCTTTTTTTTTCATAAAGTTTTGATTAAAAGTGAAAACATTATAGTTTTATAAATGACTTATAAGTAACAAAAAAACATGCAGACTACATATACACATAATAAGAAACCAAGATTAAAATGAAATTACTTTCATTATAGAAGAAAATATATATATATATATATATATAAAGCATTAAACTTTCATTTCTGTCTTTGTTAGTTCAGAAACAGGCTGATTCTTTCGTTGCACCAACCTCCTGATGACCGATGTAGCGAAAGATGTAAATTTCTTTTTTCCATTTTTATTTCTGGTTTTTGTACTTTTTCCGTTTTTCATGCAGTTTGCCAATAGTTTTTTTCATTGATTTAAATAATGTAAAAATATAATTCATGCAACATATATTTTTAAGAAACTATAAATTTATTTATGCGAATGTACATGTCATGTAGTCTATACATGATAAAGATACAATCATATTATATGGATTATTATTATTATTATTTTTATTATTATTATTTAATATCTGGATCTAGTCTGGATATTTGAAATTCTGCTGTACTTGCATTCACTATTTTCTACAACAGATAACAAACAAAATCACAACCAACGTTGACAACAAAATTAAAAATTTAAATATTCTTAAATTCTACTAAAAGCAAAGCAGTTTTAACATTGAATGGAGAGATAATTTCTATTAAGTACACATCAAATTATTTTCAAGAATAACTATGCTATCAGAATCCTTTTATATGTGCAAGTGGTTATGCATTTTTAATTTAATGAAGAACACAAAAATTTATAAAAAAAAACTCTAATATGAACACCACTACTTCCTTTTATGGCTTCTTAAGTTATACACATTTTTTGCTGCATTTCATTTAAACTTATTTGCTTGAATTTCATTACAGATATATTTCTCATTTAATTAATTCGGTTGTTTCATGACAAGGCAAAAATACATAAAAACTCAAAACATATTGATTAAAAATTATAAAATACAGAAAAATCTAAAACATTAAATAAAGTTTAAAACAGTTTTATTTATTTATTTATTTTAACTATTAAAATTTGAGTTTCTATACAAAACCAATTTGGCCAGCAGGCAGGAAAACAAAATTTTTGGTGCACAAGCTGACTTAATTCACTATTCTACTAGTTTCAAATGAAAACAAATGGCAGCATCATTTAAACTTTCAAAAACTATTGCACGCAGATTAACTAAAGGCATAAAAACCTTAATGTATATGTATATATGTCTGGTGCAGCTGACTGCAGCAAAAAAGGAAGATGCACAACTATATATTATAGCAGTCTCATATCCAAAATTTCAGGTTTCTAAAGCTACTGATTTTTGAGTTATGCAAGATACATAGGTATTTACGTACAGATGTCATGAAAAAATTTCTTCTGAATCTGTTTTACAATCTGTTTTGAAAAAAAGAGTCCTTTATTCTGTTCGTTTATGTAGATGTCGTGTAAAAATGTTGTTCAAATAGATTTAAGAGCGGTCAAAATGAATATTTTCATTGAAATATGATAATTGAAATTTTTCACAAATTAAAATACTTCATACAAGGAAGTAATAACACTTGAAAAACTTATTTTAAAATTTTATTTGAATTGTTATGCACTTCAACATCACTGCATACATTAAAATAATATAAATATTGCTACAAGTAGCCACACATAGATATACTGAATTGACCAAATTATAAATTTTTCTTAGATATACTGAATTGACCAAATTATAAATTTTTCTTCCCAAATATATTATAATGTTTTAATAAAGCTTATTTTTTTGCAACAGATGATTTTTAAAGTAAGTAAATGAACTCAAAAGCAAAAAAAGATATATAATCCAAAAGTAAAAACAGTTTACTGCGATAAATTATGCAAGTTCCAGTTTCATTTATGATCTGCTTCACTCAATTGAAATATAAAATGACAAAGTTTACGATTTTACTGAATGTGCTTCAAAAGTAAAGCATACACCACTAATATAATTTGAAAGCAATGACTGCACTCTGAAAATGCAGTAAAGAGTTGCAATTTAAATTTAAAGCTGCCAATGTACTGAAAACCATTTTTAATGAGAACATGGCCAGACAGATACTAGTCAAATTATTTGGTAAAGTTTTGTTGGACACATTTGAGATTCATTTATTTAATGTAATGAATTTTAACATACTCTTAAAATTTGGAGGTCCTAACCTTAAAATTTCAATCTATATATCTGAAGATATCTGAATCAATGGCACACTGTATACCTTCATAAGTTATTTTTAATAATTTTACCAAAACACAATTTTTAAATAAGTCCTTAATAGAATGTGAACATATCGTTTCACAAGAAATAAATCCTTTAGAAATCAGCCAACAAGCTAAATTAAAGCATTCAAAAGTTAATAATGAATATGCTTATTTTCCGCTATTTGTACAATAAACATTATTTTAAGCGATAATTTAACAAACGTACATGAACAAACTTATAAACACTTAATAATAAACAATCTGTATTTACAAAATCATAACTTATTTACCTACAGTAGTAACAACCAATGCCATTATGTGTAATATTTAAATGTTTGCAAATCATTTACAGAATTCATGATAGATACTTCACTGCTTAATGTCTTAATTGACTTGATTAAAATTAATATTGCACATTTATCATTTATTTTATATATATATATATATATATATATAATGGCAGAAAATATAATAGTTTCAATGATCATATTTCTGCTAAGGAAAGAAAATAAAGTGAATCAAAAGAAAAAAATTCATAGCAGAATGCAGATAAAAAGTTCCTGCATAAGACATTTTGTTGTTCTACGATATCTAATATTTAAAACTCTGTAATAAACTTAAAAGAGAGCACAATTTTTTTCTAGTTAATAAGTTCTGTCTTATAAAATTTCCTACCTGACTTTAATTATATAATACCAAGAATACATGTTTTTATTGAATTTTAGTCATTTAAATAAAAATGTTAGATACATAAACAAAAAATTCATCTAAAAGTTTCCTTTTTTTCCCAAGATGAAAAAACTAATAAGTTTCAATCAAATGATTTATCTCTTACTGAATTATTGACTTTCTGATTTATGCTACAAGTCAAACAGCATGTATTCGCAATGGTTTTTTAGCAAGCAGTAGCCCAATGCAGATTTTTCCTTTAAATACTCAAAAAAAAAAAAAAACTTCGACAGCATTATGATAATGATGCCAATTAATCAGCAAATGAAATTAACCAATATAGATATGTTACTGTTTATTACAATCTGCATACTTTCTTGGCTAAATCACTCACCTCAAAAAATAGCTGGAATTGCAGAAAGTTATATATACTATGTCAAAGAAGCCTTCCTTACGGAATAAATTCTATGAAAACCAAAAACATACTTAATACATTTATTATCAGTTATTAAAATCTACAAATTATCTTTTTCTATCTAGGTTGTCTTTATGGTTCTTAAGCTGTTCGCTGTTACTATTAATAAGGTTTCTTTTTAAATGGCATTTCTACTTACAAAACTAACACTGTGAATTTTGAAAATTTTCTTAATTGGGTTCTGCTATAGCAGAAAGGACAAATGCAAGTAAAAGCAATAATGCCATCCATACCTGCATTATAGATGAAAAAATCAATAGGTACTTATGGTTAATAAAACAGAGTGAATTATATAACAAACTGAGGGATTTCTGACATGCAATCAGTAGTTATTGCTAAAAAAAGTATAAAATAAATAAATAAATTTATAAAATTTTAGAACTGAATTCATAAATAGGCATTATAAAAAAAAAAAAAAGAAAAGAAAAAAAGACCCCTACATTTAGATTCCTACATGCATTCCTTCTAAAGCTATTTATCTTTTGGCACAGACAGAGATCTTCTGGGTTGTAACTTAAAAAGTCAACTCCTGGAACCCTCTTTTACCTATTGTTGCAGTTTCTGAAATTTTCTTAAAATGGTGCTCTTTAAGGTGAAATTTCAATTAAGGGTACAGAAATCAGTTCACTGTTGTATAATTATTCTTTTGTTGACATTATGCAAGATTTTAACAATCTGGATCAATTATATTGCACACACACACAAACAAACAAACAAAAACTATTGCTTTTTTTTTCCCTCCAATTAGGCACTAAATCTATACACATGATATGTAAAAAAAAAAAAAAGGTTGCAAATGCAGCCAGCTCATACCTTTTAGATCAGTCAAGTCATTATTAATTTTTCCCTTTCAAAAAGTTACGCAATTGGTATAACACTAACCTGAAAGAATTGATGAACGATGTACAAATTATTTAGAAACCTGAATAATGAGACCCATCTTTAGTGCTAAGGACTTCCAATAGCAATATTATTCCCATATAAAAGTACATAAGAAATGAAAACAAAAACCAAGAAAAATATACACTTTTAGCATTTCCACTGTATTTAAACACCTAAGTAACATATCATAAAAATCTTTCATTACCTTCACTCTTTTCAAATAGTATGTTTATCATAGTGTAGTAATTTGTGATAAAGTAAACTATGTTTTCGTGTAAATGACTTTTGACAAATGTCACAAATATATGGACGCTCTCCAGTATGCGTAAGAACATGTCGCTTAAATGTTCCAAAATGGTGGGAAGAATAGGAACAAATGTTGCAAAAATGAATCCTGAAACTAGGCGTATGTTTCACAAATTCAGAACCTGTTCTTTTGCAAGTTATCCCTGTGGACAGAAATATATAAATATATATATACACACATATTTAAACTTATATACAGCAAAGGTTTCATAAATGAAATTCAAATATGCAAACACATATACTTGTATTCATACAGAGGAAAGGCTAAAAATTCACTTTTTTTTTTAATATTACAAAACATACTTCAACACAAAGAAAAGCAAATCTAACTAAACAAATAAACAAAATAATTCATTTCATATTTATTACAAGAATGCATAAATAACAGCTTCTAATGCAAAATAAAATATAAAATCACTTTTCTATATTAATTTTCCCCATATACTTCTTTGCTTAATGAAAATGATAATTCGTATTCATGAATTTGGCATTTCTCATAACAATGTAAGTAAGTGACTACATTTACAGTTGTCTCAAATTTCAGGTGAGTTATCAAAAGCATTTGTTATTAAAAGTGAAGTTTGACTTATTAAAAAGTACATGATGTCTCTTCTTAAATTATTTACATACAAGTCTCTCATACAAGACATTACAAGTATGTCTCTTCTTAAATTATTTACATAGAGAGACACATTAAATGTTACCAAATGCATCTTTGAAAAAAGAATCAAATTCTGGAAAAATTATTTTGTATCTTTCTTCTTTTAAAACAAAAGTCTTCTTGAGGCTAAACATTCTCCAAGAGATTTAAAATAGAAAAATTTTAGATAGTGCCGCTAAAATTACACGTTGCTTTAATAATTTTTTAGTACCATCTGTGTGATTGACAAAGTCCTTGTCAATCCTGCAGATGGCACTAATATTCTGACAACTGATATGCTGGGGAATTTGGAAGCCAAGCACTTTACATAACATGCAAAGTACCATACCACAAATAGTTATAATACCATGTTATCTTGCAGAAGCATGGGGGAAATTAATTAATAAGAGTGATGATTAATCTTTAGCTTTGCTGCATGCCTTTCGTAATGTAGATGGTTTAATGACTCATCAAAATGGCCTTTTTAAGAGACATTCCAGCTTTCGTTTTGCAAAATTAAAAGAAATTTTAATTTAATGGAATTAAAAATTTAATAGATTTAATTAATTAATGGAATCATTTTCACCTATGTATTCCTAATTATTTGTATATATTTTCATATTTAAAAAAAGTGCTTTAGTGGCACCATCTAAGAAATAACTAATTAATTAAAAGTGGTAGCTTGCATACACTATTACCTGCTTTCCTTTATTTTTCATTTTATGTTGCATACGATTAAAACTGAAAATCTTTATTTTTATTTATTGAAAAAAAAAATGGTCTGCATATAAAGGACTGCTAAGTTTGTGGCTACTAACAGTCTTTATTGAAACTGAAAGTGACAATGCAGACTTTTCGGGTGTTATGTTATCTCGTGCAAAAGCATCAGAATTTTAATTTATTTACTTTTGTTTGTTTGACAAAAACACAGCTGCCAATTTGCTAGAACTTTTAAGAGAAGAAAATATTTTAGACTGGATGACTTCTAGTGATAAGATTCTGATTGCATGATGACTAACTGATGGTGAAATTACTTCAGAGTATTAACCTAGTTCATGAAAGTTTAGATACTAACTCTGAGGAAATAATAATTACAGCTGATGAAGGTTCAGCATCAGGACAACTTTCTAGAAAAACAAAATTTTGTAACACTCTACAAAATAAGACAATGTGTACAGCTCAGGAAAAAGTAGTGAAAAAGAAATCTAAAATGTTAAAACAAGCAACAATAGAAATTATACTCCAAAAATACAAAAGTAATCATTTCTAGCATTAATGTATTTATAAAATGACATTAAAAAATATAATGGTTTTATATTGAAGAATTCTTAATATGAATTTATTTGAGTTATATGCTTAGAAATAATCCAAATGCACTGTAAAATTTAAAAAGAGGGAAATGTTTATGAAGTCTATGGAATCCCAAGAATCCTCCGTCCCATTTACACAATCCTTGGTCTCAAGGAGTGTAGATTAAAGGAATTCTACTATACAAGGTGAGCCAAAAGTTCATTAAAACTTTAAAAATTTATAAAAGGAAGAAATTATGATAAAGAAGCGCAGTTTGTAAGGAAGAGTTCACAAGGAAGACAGATTTTTTTTTTAGCAGCAAAAAATTTTTCTGTTAAAGTCACTGGTAGAGAGTGCTGACATGGAAGAGATTCAGCAGAACTATGCAAATTAATCTTGCAATAAAAGACCTTTACACATGAGGATTTTTCATTCGTTTTCAGAATGTTATCATTACCCAAGCGAGCAATGTTGCTGAGGTTGTTCTATTTGAACGGAGAGTCAGCAACTGTTGCGTTGCTACAATTTTGCACAACAAAAGGACTGAAGCGAAGAGTGACCCCATATCCTATTCTGGAATACTGAAGCTCGTCACACGGCCTCTGCAGAATATTTTATCTCTATCCCTACAAATTGTAGTCACTGCATGAATTACAGCTGGGAGACACAGCTATGAGGAAATCATTTGCCGAGTGGGCTATGGCAAGAATTGAAAGCAACCATCAGTGGTTGTTCAATGTTTTCTTGACGGATGAGGCACACTTCACACTACCCGGAGATGTCAACACCCAGAACAGTCATATATGGGTGATGTTGAATCCTCATAAATATAAAATGAAGTCATTGCATCCAACCAAGTGAACAGTCTGGTGTGGCTTTACCTCCTCTATCACTGCCTGACATTCTTCTTTGAAGAACCGTTTCCCTTATCTGGCTGGAAAATGTGCACTGCAACCACTGAGCATTATCTCATTCTTTTACGTGACAAAGTAGTGCCCGCATTAAATCAAAGATCTGTGTTATCTGTAATAAAATTTCTGTAGGCTGGCACAACACTACACTATGCCAATCCAGTAAAACGATTCCTATTCAGTACCTTTAGTGAAGACACAGTGATCAATCAAGGTTGCAAGATCGCCTTCACGATCAACCGACTACACTCCGATCGACTGCTGGTTATGGGGTTATTTAAAATCACTTGTCTACCATTCATTCCCTTCAGCTTTGCCCAAACTCAAAGATTCTATCTGTCATCAGGTTTCTGCTATTCATTCTGACATGTTGCATTCAGCTGTAATGGGTGTTACGAATCACCTTAGTTGTGTCATACAATATTGTGGAGGTCATGTTAAACAATTGTTATTGCAAGAATAAATGAATGGAGGTACTGTTGTCCTCTTCATTGTGTTTTGGGTCATCAGTGCCCTTTACCGGTGACATTTTTAAATAAAATATTTTTTGCTTCTAAAAACAGTCCAACTTCCTTGTGAGCACTTTCTTGCAAACCATACTTTTTTATTAAAATTTCTTCCTTTTTTATGATTTTATAAAGTTTTAATGAACTTTTGGCTCACCCTGTATGTAGACACATAAAGGGGGAGAATTATTTGAAATTTCATTGCTTTCATAATATTTGTACTTAAATGTAAAACAAAATTATTATTCTATTTTTTACATAATGCATTGATATAGAATAAAATAAATTGTGTTTCCATGCAAATGACTTCTAGATAACATCATAAATGAAGGTGCTTTCCAAAATACATAAGAATATGCCACTTAAATATTCCATAAAATAGGAACAAATATTGCAAAATGTATCTTATAACAAGATATATACGGCATCCAAATTCTAAACTTGTTCTTTTACAACAGTCCTGTAAATAAAAATATATATGCAATATACAAATTTGAATTTATATACAAAACAAAATATACATATTTCATAATTGAAATTCCTACATTCATCAGTTGTAGATTTCAGTATTAAAATAACACATGGCAAACATTTTTTTTACAGTTTACAAAAGAAAATTAAATTTAAAAAACAAATTTAAAAATTAAATTTAAAACAAAATTTAAATTTAAAAAACAAATTTAAAAATTAAATTTAAAACAAAAAAAATTCTGATTAATTTTGCATATACATATCAAAAACACAACTAATGTGAAACAAAATGAAATGTAATTTTTTATGATAGCACATTCTTCTGTTTCTTGTTGAAACAAAATTTAACTTATAATTATGAATTTCACATTTCTCAAAACAATAAAAATTCAAAAAATTAAAGATGTTTTAATCTTTCTTTAAAAAAACTTTTTTAATTAAACACATATCCTCATTACACCATGTTATATAAGATTATATACTAGATATGCTTCCAAATTATTTATTTACATTGTAACTCATCAAATGCAAATGACTAACTAATATACACCAGTAGAAAACTGATGACAGTAGCAATGATAGCAACCACAAAATGGAAGGCAGGAAAATGAGGAAATTAGCATAAGTGCAAGATGCAGTATGATGTGTTATGCATATGCAAATTTTGGATTGACGAAGTTGTTTGTCATGTGATGTGCTGATAAAAAAATATAAAGGATTTGACATGTATTGACTACTGTTCAAAAGCAAAATTTAATGGGAAAGAATCAATTAACGAACTTGCAATTTACAGTATATCTTCCCTAC
>KK114957.1:381525-406770 GCA_000611955.2 Stegodyphus mimosarum
TGATTTTACGCATGGCCATATTATTGGCAAAGACTGAAGAGCAAAAAATAACAGAAGTTACTAGGTAACAAAACACAGATAATAAAAAAAAAATTTTTTTTTTAAATGTTGTAAGTTCTGTAAAAATAACAGAATTTACAACATCAGCCAAAGTGCTGTTTAAAGGCTTTAGAAATCATGGATAACATGGAAAACAAATGGAATATGTAGCAAACATCGCAAAGAAGGTTGTGTTCTCTGTCCAATGCCTGCAGAGGATAGGTAAATAGTACTAGAGACAAAAAGAACCAGCGCACAACTATTGAGGTAGAAAATCAGTTAGTCGCTGCTACTGGCAAGCAAATCTCCCAAAAACTGTAGCCAGATGTTGCGGCAAAGAGGACTATATGCCTGTCATTCTCTTGTGTGCATTCTATTGTCCAGACAGCAATATACTACCCTTTTGCAATGGTATCACGAGCATCGTAATTGGACTCAACAGAGCTTGGCTTGTGTACTATTCTTAGCTGAGAGTAAGTTCAGTCTTTTACTGGATTATAGACTCCAACTGATCTGGCATGAGAGTGGTACTGCTTATTATCCAGAAAATATCCAGGAAAGGACCGATATCCGAGATGCAGTATCATTGTATGGGCCGGCACTATGATTAATGGCCACACACCCCTACATGTGGTTGCAACTGGCGAACAATACATTAATGATGTTCACCTGCCTCATGTTTGCATGTTCCATGGTGCTATTAGTGATAAATTTGTTTTCAAGGATAACAGTGCAACATGTCATTGAACAGTCACTGTCCAGAAGTGTCTAGAAAGGAAGGATATTCAAAGCCTCATTATGGCCAGCATGTTGTCCAGATCTGAATCCCATTGAAAATATCCGAAATTCTTTGGTAAGAAGTCTTACTGTTCACAATGCCTTGCAATAAACAAGGACATCCTCATCCATACACCAACAAAGGAATGGGGTAACAACTGTTGAATAATGTTGTGCAAAGTATGACATGATGCGTGAAATCTTAAATCACCCTCCCTGGTGACCATATCCAGAAATGACATCTTACACCAAAATGCCTGCAGATGGTAACTTTTATTTTTTTCACTTTTCTGTATTTAGCACAATGTGATCATTTTGTCCTTTGAACACTTTTCAAAGCCTTCTAGATTTCAGAGCACAAAAATTATCTTTATTGTTATGCCCTAGTATTCTGGCATTATTTTATTTCACTTGGCATACAAACACACTTTTTAACGTGCTATATAGCTGTTTATGATCTGTCCTTAGCAACTGTCCATCAGTGTACACATACATATATATATATATGAAATATGAAACAAAATTATTAAACTCACTTGGAATCAATTGGCAATAGGCCTTTAAATTCATAAAGTTTAATTAAACATACCCGCTCTTCAAAGATATACATTGCACTATTTTGCATCACTCTGCAGCATGTTCCATTACTCGTTCTCTAGAATTTCTCTGCATTGCAAAATCTTTAGCCTATTTGCTGCTCAAGATTAACACAAAGACTTTCCATCTAAAATATGACCATTTACTCTTTTTTGCTTGATGCTGCTTGACTAAACCACATCTCTTGCCTTGCCTTCCTTCTCTACTATTTAAAATGCAAACTGCATATATAGAAATTGTTGGGTGCATTTAGAATCCCTAGTGTGGCACCAACTTAAGCAAAAATATATTCTGAAGAATTTTTCCTGTTCAAAATAAAAATGATATTTTAGGGATCAAGACAGTTGTGATTTTCACGCCACTCATCATCTCAGCAATAGCCTTCTTGGCCATGATTATAGAGTGAATTGGTTTCATCTTTCGGGAAAACTACATCACGTAGAACCAGTAGGATAAAGCTTATGCAGCTGACACCAATGGAAAAGTATCTGCAAATTTAGAAGTAAATGAGCAGAAGATATTCCAAAAGTTATATATCATCCACAATGTGTTGACTTTGATGATTTTGTCTCAGTCACTTGCAGTAAATTTAATGACATAGGTAAATATTTTAGACAGAAACTAAAATTAGAGTCTGCTGTGAAATTAAGTAACTGAATTCGAAGAGAGTCGCTCACTCAAAGTTTACAAGAGCAATATCGCGCACATGATTATCTGTCCAAAACATAACTCCCTTCAAAATCTGGATTACCAACAGCATGAAAATTATTCCCAACTTCAAGCTCACTTGAAGAACCACAAAGCACCAGTCACACACCCAGATTTTCTGTTCCTAGGCAAAATCCTCGTCCATATTTTAATTATCCAAGCTATTCTACTCCAAGATCTTTTTACCCTAGGTCTTATTTGCCTCAAAATCTGGTCTGAAGAAATGTTCAGCCACCAAAAATTGAGATATCCAATTCCCAGTACCTTGTTTTACATTATCAGCAACCTCCATCCTATCAAAATCAAACTCCACCCAAAAGATGATAAAATATAAGATAAATTAAAGATAAATGTTAAAATAAGGAACGATAACTTTTCTGCTATTACCGATAGAGGTAGCCAAGTTAACGTAATTTCTGAAAATATTTTAACACGTACTGATAATTTTGAAACCATTGAAAACAAACCCTTAAGGAAGTTATTGTCCTTATCTGGAGGTAATTCTGTCGCAAAATTAATTAAATTGTCACGCAAAGTTATAAGTAGGAAAAATAATTATATTGTTAACTCAATTTTAAATTATTTATTATTACCTCACATTGTGTTCCTTTATTTAAACAGAAGTTGACCTTTACCATTAATATATTTATACCAATTAATGTATTTCAGTTTAACAGAAATATAAATAAGGATGCATGTTTAAATCATCCTGTTACGAATAAATTTCTTATATTTATGTATAAATGCTCAAAATGAAAAAGATTATGCTAATCATGTTGCAAATAATGAGTGTGAAAATTTCTGTTTAAATAAGTAGTTGTAAGAATTACTAAATAACCTCATCATATATTTGCAAAAGTATATATGATGTAGAAATTAATATTGAACTTCCAAGAGCAATATTGACTTCAGAACTTACAGTTGCTTATCACCCATATAGAACATCCCCTAAACATAATACCGAAATTAAAAAACAAATAGATGAATTATAGTATGCAATTATTATAAAACCATCATTTAGCCCTTCCGCTGGCCCTCTAACTTTAGCCTATAAAAGAGAAGAAAATGCAAAAACTAGATTATGTATTGCTTACAAAAAAATTAACCAAATTACTAAAGCAGATTCTGAACACATACCTAAAATAGATCTAGTGTTAGATTAATTAATGAATGCAAAAGTGTTTTCTATATTAGACCTAGCACCTGATTATTGGCATATCAAGTTTCATGGAAAAAATACTGGGAAATTAGCATTTACAATTAATTTTCGTCTTTATGCATTTAACGGATTACTTTTGGATGGAAAAATTCCCCAGCTGTTTTTCAAACAGCCCTTAGACAAATTTTAAATAAATATCAAAATTGGTTTGCCTTAAATTATTTTGACGAAATAATAGTATTTTTCCAAAATTTTGAAGAACATTTAGAGCATCTTAAAATGATATTTGAGATAATGAAAAAGAAAATATAAAATTAAAACAGTGAAAGTGCCATTTTGCTAAAGACAAATTAGTTTTCTAGGATATGAAGTTCAGCAAAATATTGAAGTTATTAAAAAAATTAGAACCCCTCAAAATGTTAAAGAATTACAAAGATTTCTTGGAAGTATTAATGTATATCATAAATTTATTCCAAATTATGCAAGAATTAGAGCTATTTTAACAAATTTACTCAAAAAAGATACACCACATAAATGGATACCTGAATACCAAACAGCCTTTCAAAATTTAAAATATGCTTTAATTTCTAGACCTCAATGCATCTAAAGAAGCTGTTGGCATAATTCTAAAACAAGAACATCCCAACAATAATTCACATTCCATTCCTGAAAATTAAGATAATTTTGAAAAAAAAAATTATGCAGTTAGTCAGTTAGAGGATTTAGTTATTATAGATGCTATTGATAAATTTATTACTATTTACATGGTAACCATTTTGCTGTACATACTGATCATGCTGCCCCAGTTTGGCTTAAAAATATAAAACATCCTACAAGCAGACTATTTAGATAGTTGTTGAAATTCAATGAAGAAAATTGAAAGTTTTAATAACATTATGCACATGTTTCGGTTTGTGCTTTAGTAACATATGTATCCCTATTGATAAGCCTTAAAAATTCATAACTTAGTGCTTCGACCTTTTTATTTGACATTTCTGTTTTGTCTGCTAACTTAAGGCTTTAGGATCCTTAAACCTTTAAAATAAAATTGCAAAATTTTTATTCATTAATTTAAAAAACAATTCCTCATTAATAATCATTATGCATATGATGAAAATAATATGTAACTTAAATCTTATAATTTATTTCTCTTTTAAAATATTAAACTCATGTTCAGGGTTATTCTTAAATCTTAAAATTAATTCTTTAATCTATTTATATATTTTGCTACTCTTCTATTATCGAGACTGGATCCAGACTACAAATATTTAATTTAAGTAGTAATTTAGTAATGAAAAAAAAAATAAATTATGAAACTATACAGAGGAAGAGAGAAAGAATGAAGTACATCTACAAATCGGCTTTCAGTATATTTAGTGATATTACTATTGAATTAAAGCAAAATACGTGATTATTTTCAGATTATTATTGTATTATTTTCAGATTATCGATCTGATTTGTAACATGTGCAGCTGGCTGTATATTTACAATAATAAAATATAATTCATAAAACAACTTTAAAAGCTACACAGAGTAATAGGAATAATTCTATAGAATTAATTATGAGCCCCTACTTTTGATCTATTCTAGGTATGAAACAAGAACATAAATTACTTTTTAAATTAAATAATATTTTTATTTTGCATAATTTTCATTCTTAACATGATTTAACAGTTTCTATGACTGCAGTATAGGTAATAAAATCTATACCCTAATTAACTCTTAAGTAATACTCCCTTCTTTATGCCAGACATCCAAATTCTACCATCATGAAAAATTTAAAATGTGCAAAATGAAACAGCATAAAAAATTTAATAGTAAAACTTATTGTAGCTCAAAACCATTTACCTGAAATATCCCAACCAAATGCTCCATTTTCAGGGCTCAAAGCAAATCAAAATTCTTTAGAAAGAAGCTCTTATTTTAATAAGTGATTATTTAAATCCAGTACAAACCTTTACACAAAAAATAGCGTCAAATCAAATTTTAAACAAAAAAAATAAATAAATAAATAAATAAAAAATAAATAAAATAAAATAAAAATAAAAGAAGTGATAACCAAGCTAAATTATATGACAATAAATATCAAAAATGCAAAACAGACGATGTAAAAATAGGGTACTCTTCTGTTATCGGGACCAGAATCACAAATATATGCATCTATGTATGTATATATGTATGTGCATATATCTATATGTGTACACACACATACATACATATGTATATCTATGCATACATATATGCATTTTTGTTTCTGGTCTCGATAACAGAATAGTGTCAAAAGTAGATTAAATCCACATTAAAAAGAAAATTTAATTAATAAGCAGTAAACATCAAAGCAGATTGTAATGGATATCAAATCTGAAATAATGATGAGATTATATTGTCTGTACATGTTGAAGAATTCAAAGAAATTGCAAATTTCTGTTAACAGCATCATTTTCATTTTTTTTTCTTTGTTTGTTGTTGTCTTGACCGAGGAATCAGCGCAGAGAAGTCAAATAGGACTGAAAGTATCCACAACAGCCACAGCAATATCAATAATCTTTGAAGAATAAAGGAGCTGGTCGAGGGAGCTATATCTATACTGAAGAGCTTGGCCAAAATAGCAGGCCAGTCGAAAAAATGGTTCGGAGAAAGTTGGAAATCAGTACAGTGAGGTCAGGTATCATAATTTTGCTGGCCATCAGAGGATATCTTCATTCCTTTGAAGTGTTTTGTCCTCAGTCTGCTATGGCAAAGGAAATGACACAGTTCAGGGCAGGAATGGAATTCTTGATTTATTGGGAGGTAAGTCTTCGGCTGGCTATTGCATCAGCATTGGTAAGAAGGGTTAAGCTGTTGAAAAGTTGAGAACTATTTCGAGTGTCTTTGGCAAGGCCATCAGCCTGCTCATTTCCGTAAATATCAACATACATACATATGTATATCTATGCATACATATATGCATTTTTGCACCTGGTCTCGATAACAGAAGAGTGTCAAAAGTAGATTAAATCCACATTAAAAAGAAAATTTAATTAATAAGCAGTAAACATCAAAGCAGATTGTAACGGATATAAAATCTGAAATAATGATGAGATTATATTGTCTGTACACGTTGAAGAAATCAAAGAAATTGCAAATTTCTGTTAATAGCATCATTTTCATTTTTGTTGTCAAAAGTAGAAAAAGATTCACTGCAGTGTGCAGGTCTTTTGGACTGCAGCAGTTTTGTTCATGAACATGAAAATGTCCTGGGTAAGTTGGAAGGTAGATATCTAAAGCCTTTTTGATGGTTCTGAGCTTGCAGGTATAATTTGAGACAATTTTGGCAACAGGTATTTTATAGGATTCAGATTCATCATTAGCATGACTGAAATAGATGCTAGCGCAACCCCTGTTGAGCTCTGAGTTGGAAGAACCATCTGTTTATGCAATATTTAAATTTTGGGCTGAATTTGAAAGTTCATTGATGGTGTGGATGCCTTTCTCCTTGATTATTGCAGCTGGCTCTTTTTTGTTACAAGGTTGCAAAAGGTTTAAATTTACAACTGCATGTGGGGAGGGACTGATAGAGAGAAGAGGTTCTTTAACCATATCAATATCTTCCTGCTGTAAGTTGATTTTTCTCCGGATTTCATTGTTGAATTGTAGGCTGGAGGATCATTTTAATCTATTTTTTTTTTTTTTTTTTTTTTTTTTTTTTTCTCTTTCCATGCCTTGAAGGTTTTGCTGGAGATATGAAGATATGTAAGGCTTATAATTTTGTTTGTGAACTTGATGATGCCTAATTTCCTTCTATTTTCTAAGGGGGTTAGACCACATTCGGTTTCTGCTTTGTTGTGATCGTAGATGCTCTGTACTGGACAGTGTTGATTTCACCCTTTGCAGAAGATGAGGCTGGTGCCCAAATGGGAACAGCATATTCTAAAACGGGCCTAACAAGCAAAGTATAAGCTTTATTTTTCTCATTCATTCATATGGATGCATAAAAAAAATTAAAGACTTTAAATGTTTGCATGAAGCTATGAAATGATTAAAGCAGCGAGATGACTCTGAATAAATGGAATTATGACATAGCCTGATGTAAAAGAGTATCTTTTTTAAAACCAAAATAGTTCTATGATTTGCAATGATAATTTAAAAATACAATTAATAAAGCCTTGATTTTATGAAATAAATATTACACATTTTAAAAGGGCAAAATGTAATGAATATTATTACAGACAAAAACGCTCATCAAAATTATTATTCTAGACTGGTATCACTGGTCTGTGAACTCCTGCCGACATGAATGGATGAAGGTCTTAAGATTTAAATAATCAGTGCTGTATTTGATTGCATTTGCAGTGCTAAACACAGAAATAAACTTTGAAATTTATAATATACACTCTTAGACAAAAAAAAAAAAAAAACACGCACCATGAAGGAGTTATCCGAAGGGGACGAAAATCGTTCACCTTCCACTGGTTTTCTTTTGTCATGCACTTTAAGAAATTCCTCATCTTTGATAAAGCATTCTGCTGGGGAGCGCAGCTACAGATCCTCCAATATGTCGTGGACCACCTGTACATCCGTTGCACGTGGCCGACTTATGGCTTCTGTTTCTTATTTGCTATCACATTTTTTGGTCCGATTAAACGGAATTTTGGTTCAAATAAGTGAATAATATTAGGCTTATGTACATAGGATTTGTTTCACTTCTTTAGTATTCGGTCCGAAAAAACAATTGGTCCGATTATCCGGTGGTCCAATTAACTGGATTCGACTGTACTTTCTAATATCAAAATATTTCCAAAATGCAATATACACTCTTAGACAAAAAAAATAAACGACGCACCAAGAAGAGTTATCCAAATGGGACGAAAATCGGTAGAAGTGATGTACACGTACAGAAAAACTAATTACAGTTGGAGAAAAATTCAATGATTTATTGAAGTGATAGAGCTTCACAAGGTGAAAGAGTCAGTAAGGCGTTTGTCCCCCTCTGGCCCTTATGCAAGCAGTTATTCGGCTTCGCATCAATTGATAGAGGTTGTGGATGTCCTCCTGAGGGATATCGTGCCAAATTCTGTCCAACTGGCGCATTAGATCGTCAACATCCCGAGCAGGTTGGAGGGCCCTGCCCATAATGCTCTAAACGTGCTCAACAGGAGAGAGATCCGGCGACCTTGTTGGCCAAGGTAATGTTCGGCAAGCACTAAGGCAAGCAGTAGAAACATGTGCAGTGTGGGGGCTGGCATTATCTTGCTGAAATGTAAGCCTAGGGTGGCGTGACATGAAGGGCAACACAACGGGCCTTAGAATTTGGTCGACGTACCGCTGTGCTGTAAGGTTGCAACGGATAACAACCAAAGGGGTCCTACTATGAAAATAATGGCACCTCAGACCATACCTCCTGGTTGTCAGTCAGTCTGCCAGAAGAGTCAGGTTGGTATCACACCGCTGTCCAGGGCACCTCCAGACTCGCCTTCGCTGGTCATCGGAGCTCAGTTCAAAGTGGGACTCATCACTGAAGACTATTCTACTCCAGTCAGTGACATTCCAGGACGAATGAGCCCGACACCACTGCAAAAGGGTTTGACGTTGGAGAGAGGTCAATGGCGATCGGCGCAAGGGGGGCCGTGACCACAGCCCCCTTTCTGTGAGCCGTCTATGGACGGTCCTTGCGGTTACTGAAGCACTAGTGTCACGTACAATCGATGATAATGATGCATCTGGGGCTGTGAGTGCCGCTCTGGCTATTGTTCTGTCTTCACGTTCTGTCGTTTCTCTAGGCCTACCGCTTCCTTCTTCACGCTGTGTGCGGCCATGCCTGCCAACATCATTAAATAGTGGCATCGCTCCTGCTCAAATGTCGAGCTATTCGCCGATAAGACCAACTGGCTTCTTTGAGCCCAACTACACAATCTCTCTCAAATTCTGACATCTGCGCATATACGTTCTGTCGTTCTCTAGGCCTACCGCTTCCTTCTTCACGCTGTGTGCGGCCATTCCTGCCAACATCATTAAATAGTGGCATCGCTCCTGCTCAAATGTCGAGCTATTCGCCGATAAGACCAACTGGCTTCTTTGAGCCCAACTACACAATCTCTCTCAAATTCTGACATCTGCGCATATCATTCGTGCACCTGTATGCGAGGTATAGTTACTGTCTACCAGAGTACACGGAATGAAATTCGCGAAGAATTTATGACCTGGAATCATAATTTCTCCTCTTAAATATCCTGCAGTTGCGCAGATCAGATGCGCTGTAGAAACAACCGTTCATTCATTGGCAGCCAAAATGTAAAATTTTGCATTTTCCGTCGAAACCTGTATGCATATCAATTTGTGTCCAATTTGCTTTATATCTTTTTTTGTCTAAGAATGTATTACAAATGTTGGTATACAATGATGAACATCAGTCACCAACACGGTGGTAAATGTTCTATTCTAGGTGTGATCCAATAAAGGAATTGCGTGACTCGCACTTCACTCTGTTGTGAAAGGATACAGTGTAGAACCAATTCTTGCATAAGGATTATATAAAACTCTCCATTGAAAAACATATGTGTTGTGAAACATATAACTATTCATATTCTACTTTAAACCTATGTTTATTGTGTTTCATTTGCCATTTCATGTGCAATCTCTTTTTGGATTACAAATGGAAGACTATGAAGATGCATGGCACTATTGAGAAGACAAGGTTAAGAAAAACTGTTTCCTTTTCTTATTTAATTAATTTAGTGTATAAATATTTACAACAAAAGATTATGAAACTGAAGTAAAAATTCTTATCTCTAAAAGCAATAACTGTTAAGGCTAGATTGTAGTTTCATATATATACTGAAATTAAATACAAGATACTTATGTAAAAATGAAGCGACTATTTTTGCCCATTAAAGAAAAGAGCCAAATTATGCGATTTTTGATCAAAAATGTAAAAGTCTTCTTCAAACACATTGGATTTGGTGTAATCTTGATTGTATGTGTTAGTTTTTATTCTTGAGTAAAGACTCCTTTTTTTTGCCTTTATCATGCATTTTCGAAAAAAAAAAAAAAAAAGATTAAAATTTGGGACCTGCCTACTACAGAAGAGCATACTGTTGAATATTCCAAAGTTATGGAATCTTACCAGCCTCCAAAAAATGTGTTAATGGTCATGATATGGTACTTCATTTAAAAACTGAGAAGCAATGGCGTTACACCGTTAAGGCTTGTGCGAAGCGAGTATCAATTCGAAAAGGAACATGGTTAGAGGGTTCTGCTATTTGCCGCGATTGGCACCGTCTCTTGTGATCGACAGAATTTACATTTATGTCTTAGGAGCAATACAAACATCATCCATCAGTGGTTACCTAAGCTTCATAACTTTTGTTGATGATTACAGCAGATTTGTTAAATGAAAAGGAAAAAATGCAGTAATTTCAAAGCTAAAATTTGTTGCCCTTACAAATAATAAATTCAGAAGAAAAGTAAAAATACTAAGAGTTAATAACATTGTAGAATACTAAAGTAAAGAACTTGAAGAATATCTTACAAGACATGGTATAAGTCATCAGTTAAGTGTACCTGTATAGTCCAGCACAAAATGGAGTTAGCAAATACAAAAACAGATTTCTAATGGAAATGATTAGATGTCTTTTAGCCAATGCAAGTCGACCTCACACACAACAGAAAGAAGCGGTGCTGACTGCAAATTATCTACAAAATCATATTCCTACAAAACTCAGTGTGAAAACACCCTACAAATTATGGAATAAAAAGAAGCTCAACCTCTCTCATTTGAGTACTGGCTGTAAGACATTTGCTTACATCTATAACTAAAAAGAAATAAACTGGATGCTACTGCAATAAAAGAAATATTCATTGGCTGCAATAATGAGAGCTATAGAATTTTAGGCTACAGAATCATGGAGACAAAGCATAATGAATCGATCTATCCGATTTATTTAAGCCACTGTAATTAATGAACCTATAAGCACATTAATATAGAAGTCCCACATGTTATTTTAACCTAAATTAAGCACTTCTCTCACTCAAGATAATAAAATCCTAAGGAAGAAAATTTATATAAGAAGAAATAGAAAAATGAAGTTTCTGAAATGAAGAAATATCAGAATGTGATGAAGAATTTTTAGGACTCAGGAGACCAAACAAAGAAAAAAAATTTAAACCTTCTGATCACTACAGATATCACGCAAAATACTCGGTGTTGCACCTGAAATCTGGGTGGCAATTCAAAATTTGGTAGGAAACAGCTCAAAGCTGTTCGAGAAGAAATTAATTCATCATAAGAAAATGACACCTGGGAAATAGTTGATGTCAAAACAGCTTTCCTTCTTGAATAATTAGAAGAAGAAATTTACATGACTAAAACTGCAGGGCACACAAAAGCTGGGAATGAAAATATAGTTTGCAAGCTAAAGAATTTAATAAATGGATTAAAACAAGCTGAAGAATTTAAAGAACAAATTAAAACAAGCAACTAGAGCTTGGAATATGAAAATTGGGAAAACACTACTAAACCTATCAGTTATCCTATATTTAAGAGAGCTCCTTGGATTATCGCCAAGTTATTGTTTCATTTATGGCAAAGTTGTTGTTTCATTTATCGTAACCCAAGTAGATAAGTGTGTGTTTGTACGAAGGAAATGTGTATGGTTGAACGTAAAGCTCATTCAGATGGCTTTGTCACAAGAAAGATTCAAATGCTCACAATATACAGCATTCCATTAGAAAGGGAACAGGGTTTGAGGAAAGTTTTTGGATGCTATTAAGGAATCTTGCACGCCACAGACTGAAGACACAGAAATTTCTAAATAGAGTGTAGAGACATTAGGTTATTTCGAAGCAGGAAAGATGAAAAATGAGCAATGTCCTCATCAGGACTCAAATCACTGACCTCTCAAATATGCGCCGAGCGCATTGACCACTATACCACCAAGGCATGCTAATAAGGTGGGAGAAATACCTTACACACTCCCCTTTTAAAGGGCGATTGGGGATTAGGGGACCCAATCGCCAAATCCTGGTGGTGAAGAATCATCATTCACAACTTTTTAGTTTGAGCACCACTGTAGAGACATTAGGTTATTTTGAAACAGGAAGATGAAAAATGAGCAACGCCCTCGTCAGGACTCGAACCATGGACCTCTCGAATACACACCGAGCGTGCTCCACGAAGGCATGCTAATAAGGCTGGAGATATATCTTAAGGGTAAGCAGATATTTCCTTTGTGTAGTGTGTAGATGCATTTCCTTTTTTATGTTATTTTAGTGTTTGATTTAAAATGCAGTTTACTGAGATTATATATTTTTTGTTTGGCTCTAGTGTAGAATTGGGTGCTCCTTTGACATTTTAAGTGAAAATATATTGGTGTGTACATGGACAATGTCAAAAGAGTGTGCAATTCTTTGATATTTCTTTTAAGTCTTTTAAGTTGACAGCAGGTCGATGTGTACATGGATATCGAGTTTGTACAATTTTTTGACTTGTTATTTTGGCTTTGCATAGTGGCACACAAAGGTAAAAATAACAAGTCAAAGAACTGCACAAACTCAGTGTCCATGTACTGTTAATTTTCATCAAGGTGCTACCATAAATATATTTTTATCAACCTATCATTTAAGCAAAGCAAAAGGCAGACCCTGTTTACTTTTCAAAAACAATAATGGAAAATCATATATAATCTTATATGCAAATAATACAGGAAGTGAAAGTGAAAAAGATACAAAGAAAACACACATAACTGAAAGAGACAATGGAAATCAAAGATCTAGGAGAGGTCACCTATTTACTACCTTGCATAAATATCATAAGATTTGAAGATGGAACCTTTGCTATAAACCAAATGAATAAAACTGAAAAAAAAAAAAAAGAATCCAAAGATTTGGACTTCAAGATGAAAAGCTAACATGTACTCCAACAGTAACAAATTACTTCAAACCTCAAAATGAAGATAATCTATAAGATGGGATGGGGGACAGTTGATTTCTGAAAATGTCAGATTAAAATTTAGCATTTCATGGGAGCTACCACTACTAAATAAATAAAAATAAAAACTACCGTTACCAACTGAAAAGAGTTATCACTGAAATTTACTAATAAATATAATTAATCTAAAAAATATCAATTTCAAAAATCCAAGAATTTATTTCCATATACGCATAAAATGCATAAATGGCTAAATATCAAAATATTGGAAAGAATATTATCATATAATTTCAGTTAGAGAAAGGTAATTACAGTTTGAATAAATAAAAGAGAAAGAAATATATAGTGAACTTTAATACGCACATAGAAACACAAAGTAAAAACAACCACTGACGGTTCAAAACATTTTAATCTGCTGCATCTTAGACATGATTACAATTGATGGCTTTATTATATTTAAGGCTCTTGGTTTCAGCTAAACAAAAAATATTGAAGCAGAAGTGTGGTATATAAGTTTACTCATAAAATTTTGAAATAAAAACAAAACAAAGAAATAATTTTGCAGTTATTTTTCTGAAATATTATACAGCAAAATCTCACAAACTTGATTTCCATTTACGCGACATTCCATTTAACTCGACAATCACTTTTTTTAAATCACTATAATTTCTGCAGAACATAATTACGGGTATGAATTCATGCATATATCCTTTTCCTGTTATTCTAATTTTGCAACTTTTGTCTCGTTACTTTTGTGAGAATACTTCTTGAAATCGGTATAATGAATCTTGTGACAGTTTTTTTTCATAGAAATTCTAATCTACTCCCATTCCTTCCCTCAGTAATAAAAAGGCTGAAGAAAGTCATGCAGTTGCTACCAGTTCCTACTTGTATTCCTTTCTATTGCTTGTCTGAAGGTTTATGGCTGTGCCCTCAAACTAAACTATTACCTCTCCCTGAGCAGAGTTTGTTTCTCGTACATGCACAAATCAGAAACTATTTATTTCTCACCAAAACAGTAATGTACTAATGCAATCTTGCCAAGGCCATTACAGAAGATGAATATCAAATTTAGTTACATAATTTTTAGTGAGTCAATTCCTTCTAGTTATATCATCCAATCAAGACTATTGCACAATATACAATACATGAAATTTCTAACAGCTTAGTTTTATCTGGAAACATACTTAACCATCTGATTGGCAAGGTCATATATATACATATGTATATGTGTGTGTGTATATATATATATATGTGTGTGTACTAGAATATTTTTGTGATGTCTGTTAGAATTCATATTTAAGTGCATCTTTAAATATATCCAAGAAACTCAGGCAATATATTAAAAACACATAAATCCAGGTATAAAGTACCAGTTTGGCATTAAAATCAAGAAAATACTTATTCTCATGGCAGGTTTTGGAAATTTGGGCTTTCTTTTCTTTTCTGTGTCAATCAGAGGGTTATGACATCTAAAAAGGATATATTGATGATAACAAGAAATGAAGCAATTGCAGGTAAAATGTGGAAAGACTATATTTATTAAAGCATATGCTACTGTAATGTGCTTGCAATTAATACATTAATTTCATTTTTATTTCTTGCTTGCATAAAGCAGTAAATGAAAATTCCTTACATAAAGCAGTAAATGGATTTTTTGGCACTTTCCTATTAGCTGGATAACAGAAATATAATAATTGACCCTGGTGGATTACAACTAAACTTTTTATAATGAATAAATCACATAAACTTATAAAAAATCACACAAAATTAAATCACATAAGCTATTTTTTTTCCTACGTGTTATTAATGTGAATTAAATATAATAAAAATGTCAATGAAAAGAGTCAAATATTCTGGTACCCAGTTAATGAAAAAATGGTGATATTTTAAAGGTTGTGAGTTTATACTGTTGCTTTTCATATCACTTTTATGAGTATTTTTAGGTACTTACGCATTATCGCAGCCATCTCAGTAGAAGTCGCCAAATTTTCAGAATGTGCAAAAATTCTGCACCCATGCACATAACACTTCTTCAGTCAAGCACCGTCACCATTTTTATATGCATTCTTTTTGTTATGTTCCAATTTCCAATGGTTTTCATAAATAAATTGTGATTTATTTTTATTTTTTTCCGCCAGTTTAGTTTTAAAATATTTATGTGTGAAACGTTCCAGCTATGGAAGAAACTGCAGTAAAATTTCTGCAGGAAAACAGAATTTTGCCACAAAATCTCTAACAGAACAAAAAGAAGATATGCTTTATAGATAGCCAGTGTTGCCGAGGTTTGCATAATGCTGAGTCTCTGAATATTTTTAAGCAAAAAACAGATCACTGTATACTTGGGAAGTAGAATAGTGCAAAAATATTACAGAAAGATTTGGTGAAGAATGTGTTTTATTTTTTAATGCACCACCTAATCTTTATTAAATTATTACAATTTGTGATTTAAATTGCTAAAATCTGTTTTCTTTATGATGACAATGTTTGTCAACTTCCAATAAATATCAGTAGTTTGGGAATCTTAAAAAAAAAAAAATTTTCCAAAACCACCTACTTGCACCCAGACCCAGTAAGTAATGTTTACCTGTTCACATGTAAAAAATCGCCAAATTGTGCCAAGGTGGTTGCATTAATATGCAAGTACCCATTTTCATCCTAATGAAACAACAATTCAATTTACCTGATAAAGAACAACTTTACCTAAACAGAACAACACATTACATACACTAACCTTACATACGCAATGGCAGACGGAAATAACTGGAAAAAAAAAAAGAGTTAAAAAATAAGATTTTATGTAATGAAAGAATTATGATAAAAATACATCATTATGGTAAAATAAATTCAACTAATAATTATTTTTTAACAGTAACACACAATTTATTAAAACTGGTGTCTTTAGATATAATAAAATCAGAAATATCTTATATTACAATCTAACAGTACCTTTTTACCATTTTGAAGTACAGTACTTTATCCATTCACAGTTATTTAAGGATACTAGCATATAAATATGAATTCCATCAACTATCAATATTATCTGATGTTTCAGTCCTCTATCTGTGTGCCAGTCCTAAGGTGAAACATATAATCAAGCTAATACTCAATAAGCTAGATATTTAAACTGGGATGGCATATATAGATTTGGATGGAAAAAATTCGAAATTAGCTGGGGTAAAGTGGTACATTATACATATCAGAGAAAAATGATTCTGACTTCCTCTAATATGTATTATACAATTTACATATACTTTCTCTTACATGTACATAGAAATCTGTAGTACCTATAAAATTAAACATCACATGCAGAAAAATTGCTTATGTATGCATGCTGTAAGCTTTTAATTAGATTTTTCGAAAGCATTATTATACAATCGCATTAATGAGACTGTATATATGAACTACTACAATAATTCAAAAATGCAAATTCAAAATAAAAGTGAACTATCTTCCTGCTGCTTATATCAGGATAAGAAATAAGATGAACAGAACAAAATAATAAGTTATCTGTTCTTTTAAGAACTTACATACAACAGAATATTATATACAATAAGATGTTGAAATTTGCAAGCCTTGGAAAAAAACACCCTATTCTAAGAAAAGTACAAATAAATAAATAATAATAACACATAAAGAAGCAACTAATCGTATTAAATAGAATGAACAAATTTAACAGCACTCTAAACTGGAAAATTTCTTTGTTAGATGATTTTAAGATACTTCCTTATCATTGTGGTTCTCAAACTTTAATCACTAAATCACCCAAGATGTTATAAGTAGTGAGATATAAGTACATGTGGTGAGCTATCTCGGTTGATTAGCGATTCAATCTTGAGGGGGCGGCGGCAATAATAAGGAAGTACTTATATTTTAATCTGATAACCTCACTTAGTGATGCTTAATGAGAAATTTATGCAATTTTGCGGTGCTTTTTATCTCTGTGTACAAGGGAAGAACAACAGTGCGAAGAAGTTACAGAGAGATTTCTGGAAAATTGTTAAATGATTTATTTTTTAATTTTTCATATAATCCTTGCTTAATAATTCAAATTAGAAATTGTAATTTCTTTTGATATGCTGATGTTTGCCACCTTACAATAAATATACATACTTCGGCGATCTTTTTTAAAAAACAGTAACAATAACTGCCAACTTGCAACAAGGAATTATAAGTGTAGCTAAAACAGTGTACTTAAATGCCATTTTAATTACTATGGCAGACATTTCTTACTTAATGAAGGACAAATACTGAAGTTTAGGAGTTCTATGACATTTTTAAAAATATTTCTTTTCTTATCATATTCGATTTTACTTTTTCTATCTATTATTTTAAAATTCATACTTATCGCAAAATTACGTGGAACATTTAATTTACAAATGAATATTGATTTTTGATGCTCTTTCATAATCTACAACAAAGTCTCTTAATTACACACTTTTTCTTATTATTTTTCTAGACGCACTCATGTGTTTGTAATAACATTATAAAGAAAATTCATGTCATGTTAACCTTGGTTAGCTTCGTTAATTAACGGAGCGTAGTGTTTGCGAGGAAACATCGTTAACAGCAGTAATAAGTAAATTTTATTCGCTTTAGGTTTTCATAATTTAAATAACTGCACACCTAATTATTTATTACAAAACATTACTCGAATAAAAATGCTCGTTACACGTTTGTAATTCGATAATAAGACGGTAATATGCTATTTCTAAAATTTTCATCACTTACGATTCTGTTTACCGTATAAACTGTCTACAAATATTTAAATAGATGGTGTTGCCACATAATAGAACACATCTGCACAGTTCAAATACATTTTTAATACAAACTTTAAAAACAGAACTGCTATAATCTAATAAAATTATTAATACATTTGCAACGAAAAATTGAGCACACTTCGTTGCTTGGATACAAGATAGTCTGGTGCCATTACTCTCTTCCTAAACAGTAGCTTCTTGCAACAGAAAATACACACCTCTTCGCTACATTCACACTTGGCAAAAAGCAGTCACTAGTTTTGAACATAAGCGTCTCGAAGTAAGTCACTCCATCCTCTGTGCACATAGTTGGGCTTTGGAATGAGTGAGAGAAAAAAAAGGACAACTGCTTGCGATCGAAGATATTAGTAATAGCGTTTGCAAATGAACTACATTAAGCTTAATTTTTTAAAAGTAAAGTTTCTAATCTGATTTAATATCATTTGTGTAGAATAGCTGCTTAAAAGCATATTTACTTTTACATCTTCACTCCATTCCTACTTAGGGCGAAAAGCGAGAAACCAGTTTTGAGCATAAACGTCTTAAAGTTAGTCACGTCATCCTCCGTGCATATAGTTGGGCTTTGGAATTAGTGAGAAAAAATGGATTTCTTGTACTGATTTAATTAAAAAGGGCCACAACTGCTTGCGATCGGAGATATCAGAAATAGCATTTTCAAAAGAACTAATTTAAACTTAGTTGTTTTAAAAGTAAAGTTTCTAATCTGATTTAGAATTAGTTGTGTAGAATAGCTGCTTAAAAGCATATTTACTTTTACAAACTGAGTAAAAATGTCCCCGAATGAAAATATTCAGACCAAGGAATGTTTCAATTACGAGGCTCATAGGCTTAGTGCCTTTATCTCCACATCATCAAAGATTAATCATGATCACCAAAAAGATGGTTCCGCAAAGAGGTAATTTTAGTGTCGAATTGTTAAAAATAAACAAATGGTAAACTGCCTACCAGTGAAAAAAAACTAAAAACTTTGAAGGACTTAATTTAATAATTTTGATATCGTAAAAGTGCCAGAATCGATTTTGAAGAGTCACATCATGAATTTTGAAAAGATTCTATGGTTCCTTGATCAGTGGTCATGTGGTATAACAACACGAGAAGAGAACCACTCACGGAAGGTCTTTCACGTCGCAAGTGATTCGAGTCTGGGCAACACCAACACCGGCTCTACCGAAGTAGAGTCGGTGTTGGTCTGGGGAAGAAGAGGTTCAGGAACTCGTTAAGCGAGTTAGATCTGTCTCCGATGAGAAAATGGTTTTATAAATAATTAAGTAGCTTTAATTTTAAGTGTTATGATCCAATAATACAAAAGATAAATTCTCTTAAAGAGACTAAAGTTTAATATTAGTAAGTGCTCGCGAATCCTTTTAACAGGGAAAAAAAGAAGTGCTTTAGTTCTTTTCTTTGAGGAAGCAATTCTACGATGATAAGTAGGCAATGCATGGAGAACGGGGTTTCTGATCGAAGGAACCCTTTTGAGAATGGTTACCGAAAGTTGCTGTATAAAGCGATTCGAGGGAAGAATTTTGGCAGCATTGTGAATATCCTCGTTCGTAACAAGATAATGAGCTTTGTAAATTTGCCGTAGAATAATAATTTAGAAAATTTGGATATGTTGCCTGTTAGTAATTGCCACTGCCCCCCATACGGGACTTGCTTTATCATTGATTTGTAGAGCAAGATCTTGTTTTGCGTGGACAAGTCGCTTTTTCTAGCAAAAAATAGCAGTAATTGGGATTTGACAGCCTTAGCATTGGAAACTGTTTTTTGAGTGTGAGGTTGCTAAGTTAATTTAGAATCAAGTATCACTCCTAGATACTTGTAAGTAGAAATTCAGGGTATTGGTTTTCCGAAAAATTGCAAGTTAAATAAATTGGGGAGGAGTTCTTCGGATGAATAAAGTGGCAGCACATTTTGTGGCATTAGTTTTGATTTTCCACAGTCCGATCCAGAGCTCTAGACTTAAAAGATAATTCTGTAGTGCAGAAATAACCGTAGTGATGTTGGAATGTTGAAGAATAATGACCGTGTCGTCCGCATATAAAGCTAGATCGACACTAGGTGATTTAAGAATATTGTTAGCGTTAAAAATGTTGAACATTTGAGATGAAAGTAAATTTCCCTGACGGATGCCGATATAGATTGAGCGGGAGTAGAATACTCGTGGCTAACTCGAACTCGAAAGGATCTACTTGTTAAGTACGAGTTAAGAATTTTAATTAGTTGCTCTGAAAAACCAAACCGCATGAATTTGTAAACAAGCCCGTCATGCCAAGTCCTGTCAAAGGCTTTGGCAATGTCAAAATAGACAATTCCAGTTTTCTCTCGTTTACGAAAGCCCTCGTGAATGAATTCTATTAAACGGAGTAACTGGTGTACCGTGGAGTGTTGGGGTCAGCTCAGAAGTCAAAATTGTTCCGGGATTATTAATTTTCGATAACGGCAAAATTCATTCAGGCGTTTAAGTAAAACAAACTCATAAATTTCTGAGAGACATAATAATAGGCTAATTGGTCTATGTTTAAGGGAAAGATTTAAATTTTGTACCTGTTTTGAAATAGGAATCATTGTGGCAGTTTTCCAACAGTCTGGAAAGTAACACTTCTTAATCTTAAGCATTAGATTAATTAGGACCGTAATCCACACGATATAAATTACGGGAAAGTTTTTGATTATGGGAATCGAAATTGAATCTATGCCTGGTGCCCTCTTGGGTTTCATTTTATCAATGAATTCTAGCACCTCATTTGGGTCAGTAGGCCTGAGATCATGTGTGATAGGTTGTGTTAGAAAATATTCAACATGTGAGTGTATGCGCCCTTGTATAACCGGGCGCTTACAGTAGGCTTCGTTATTTGGACCGAATTGTGTACCAAGGCTGTCAGATATAGCTTCAGCCTTTTCAGTGTCTGTAAAAACCATCTGATTAGCATTGGCCGTTTCAAGGGAAGGAATGTGTTTAAATTGTTTCCGTAATCGGACGGCTGCGCGCCAAACCGATCCGTTGTCAGTCGTTAAGGACTCAATATAGTGTTTCCACTTCGCTTGTTTTTTCAAGAGGGTTTCAAACCTAATTTCATTCTGTAATCTGCGAAATTGAATACGGATACTAGAATCTCGTGTACTTTGCCAAAGTTTTCGGAGGTAGTTTTGTTGCTTAATTTTGGATTTAGTTTAAATCGGGAGCCTGGCGCCTGGCTGAGTGATAGGTTTCGAAGCCGCGGCTCTTACTTCTTTCAGTAAAGACTCCAAATTTTTTATACACCTCTCAAAGTCCGCATTGCTGAGGGGGTAGCTGTACATTCCAAAATAAGCCCAAAATCGTCCCAATTTGTAGGGACCTGCTCCTGTAATTTTGAATATCTAGGGTAATCAAAACAAGGTAGGGATCAGAGTCTAAGTCTTGAATCACTTTAATTTCATGCCGAAAATATACATTATAAAAAGCAGCTAGGGCAAAACCCTGCAGTATGGCGTGAATTTAGATCAACAGCAATGATCAGGTGATTTAAAATTACTAAAAGTTTATCAAAATCACTGACAGGAAAAACATTCCTCCCACGAGCAGCTCCTTATGGGGGAAGGTAAGCCGAAACAATAGTGAGGAGGAAACATTTTGTAAAAAAATTTGGATAAAAGTCGCTTCCAAACATTACAAATCAGGGAAACGTATCATCTGGTGTTTAATCGAACGTGTCACATAGATGCAGCTGCCACCACTTGCATGTCTGGCATATGATACTCTGTTAGTCGTGTAAATATCATAATTCCCAATTCTGGGGGTTCGCCCTGGGATAAAGTGAGTCTCTTCGACTGAAAACACGTCAAGATCGTGCTTTACAATAAAATCCTGTAATTCACGGCTTTTATTGTACAAACTACACAGTCCAGTCACATTAATGTGACCACCACGTACTTTCCATGTCAGAGTTAAATAACCAATCACAGAAGGCAGGTGGCAGCACAGTGCAGTTGAGCGTATATAAAGGGTGTGTGAGGGCTTCGGAAAACATTTCAATCGTTGGCGTAATGCAGAAACGAAGCGATTTATCCGACTTCCAAAAGGGCATGATCATTGGCTTTCGGGCCAAGGGTGGAAGCATTTCCGAAACGGCTGAGTTTGTGAACTGTTCGCGTGCCGCCGTGGTAAAAGTGTACCGTGCATGGCAAAATGGGACTGTCCAAAATCAGCGACGTGGCAAATGTGGTGCACCACGGGCCATAGATGACAGAGGCGAACGACGGTTGCGGAGATGCGTTCGGGCAGATAGACGGGCTACCGTTGAGCAACTGACCACCAAAATGAACCAAGGGGCTACCAAAAGTGTCTCCCAAAGTACTATTCAGCGAACATTGCTGCGTCTGGGCCTCCGAAGCAGACGCCTGGTTCGTGCACCTATGCTGACTGCTGTTCATCGACGGCGAAGGCTAGAATTTGCACGCCAGTACAGCAGCTGGACGTCCACTGAGTGGCGACAGGTTGCGTTTTCGGATGAATCGCGTTTTATGCTCCATCGGACAGATGGACGTTGGCGTATAAGGCGTGAAACCTCTGAAAGGAACCACCCTGCAACCATTGCCGGAACGGTCCAAGCTGGAGGCGGGAGCATTATGGTCTGGGGAATGTTTTCCTGGCATTCTCTAGGTTCACTGATCATTGTGGAAGGCACAATGGATCAATACAAGTACGCATCTGTCCTTGCGGACCATGTTCACCCCTACATGCGCATTGTTTTTCCTCAGGATGATGGCATCTTCCAGCAGGACAATGCGAGGTGCCATACAGCTGCCAGTGTACGTGCGTGGTTCGAAGAGCACCAGGATGAGTTTACCGTCCTCCCCTGGCCAGCAAACTCACCTGACTTAAACCCAATCGAGCATCTGTGGGACCATCTCGATCGAGTTGTTCGCGCCATGGATCCTCAACCGCGTAATCTAGCGCAGCTGGCCACGGCATTAGAGTCGGCATGGCTCAACATCCCAGAGAACACCTCCAGGGACCTATGTGACTCTCTTCCTGCACGTCTCGCAGCAGTCCGCTCTGCGAAAGGTGGTTATTCTGGCTTTTGACAGATGGTCACATTAATGTGACTGGACTGTGTATCTGCATTCCATGTACAAATGGGTAAGGATCTGCTGGCAACACACCTTTTTACATTTTGAGAGTTGAACTTTAGGCCGTTATAAGTAGGTTCTCCAAAGATAACAGGAGACATACACCGAATGTTTAGCTGATTTACTCCGAAAGCTAAATATAGCTTTCATAGAGATCAAAAGCTCTCATTAAGGCATCTGCTTGCATAAGCTTAGGCAGAGCATGTTTGTAAGCTAATAGAAGAATATGTCCCAAACAGCACGGCACGTCGCTGCAACATTGCAAACGTGTCGCATTGTGACGACTTCAATGTCGCAGTAACGTTGTAGGAATGGCTTAATGTCCGCTTTTTGCGACGTCACATTGCGAAGTTGATGTGAAGTCACATTATGACATTGTTGTGAAGTCACATTAGGACATTGTTGTGAAGTCACATTATGACATTGTTGTGAAGTCACATTATGGCATTGTTGTGAAGTCACATTATGACATTGTTGTGAAGTCACACTGCGACATGGATGCGTAGTCGCGCTGCAACGTTGTCGTGAAATTGCACTGTGAAATTTTTGTGAAGTCGCACTGCGACATTCATGTAACAACTTATTTCGACTTTAATATAAAGCCATAGAGTGACATGAATGCAGCATAATAAAGTGCCATGAATATAATGTCACTAAAGATGTAAATGCATGTCACGCAACTCTGGATTACTTTCTAAATGTTTAGAGTGATGAACTCCTATTTTAAAGAACAGGTAACTACAACAATGTTTTAATGATCCAGTAAAAGGTATTATACTTTTCAAGGTATAAAAATACTTCCGTAATATTCGAAATTTTTAAATAATTGAAAATATCCAATATAATTATTTGAAATTTTCTCGTCTTACTGATGTTGTATCTCATCCTATTAAGGTTATATGACTGTAAACTAGAGTGTACAGAAAATGCAGAATGTTTTATTTATCCAGTAAGAAGTTATACTCTTCAAGTTCTTAAAATCTTACCAGAATCTTCGAAATTTTTAAATTATTGAATATATTCAACATAATCATATGAAATTTTTTCAATGATTACTATTATATCTAATTACATTTAAGTTATATAACTGTGATGCATTTATGATTCATTTACATTTTTATGTAAAGCATAGCGTATACCTTCAAATGCAAATTAGATGACAATTAGATGAATGTATGATCCAAAAGTGATCATATGGTCATTTTCTACGCATTTTGCATTGCAAAGACTTTTGAGTATTACATCTATCCAGAAGAAGCATAACATTGCTTTCTTTCCTTAGAATTTAATATTTAAAGACACTTATTTCAAAATTTCGAAACTGTATTAAAAGTCGGAGTTCTTATAAAAGCTTATTAAAAATATTACATTTCTTAATTTAATAACCCCCCTTTCTTACCAAATAGAAATATTTCAAAAATTCTATTTACTTTGCAATGTATTTTTTAATTGTTTGGCTTTGTACAATTTTGCCTTCTGCATTTCTCTCTTCCTTAATTGTTTTTTCTTCCAGAAAATGAATAGAATTATTAGATTTGACAATTAGATTAAAGAAAACCCCTTTTAATACTACATAAAGACACGATATTTACCTATTGAATACTTTCTTCTATGATGAAATGCTATGCTTTGAATAAAAACCTTTTTGTAAATCAACACACTTTTTCAATAAAATCTTAGACTTTAAATTAGCGATATGAGGCTTAATCTAAAATAAAGAACGAATAGCTGTGGGTAAAAAAAATAAGTGGATCGAAAATATGGCCGTGGAAAATAAATCACGAAATTTATATATAGTAATATAAAACATGTATTTGCTTTCACCATTGCCTCTTCATTGAAAAATTACAAATTTGTGCTACATTTAACTTACAAGTTTAAAACAATTTTCTTACCCTGCATATCATCAATATATTTCAATAATTGTATTAAATAAAAATACTATTTCATTCGTTTGATTATTTATTAATTTGAATCACTTAGTTTAAATATTTCTGTATTTAATAAACATATTTTATTGTTTTCTCATCAGTTAAAGTTTAAAACTAGCACAATTTTACACAGTTTATAATGTAAAAGTATAACGTATTTGCATGAATAAATAGTTCTAGTTCATGCAACAATTATTGTTACTAAGGCTTAGTTATGGAAAATCTTCAGTAGTCACT
>KK114958.1:0-29362 GCA_000611955.2 Stegodyphus mimosarum
GTCTATTGCGAAGAAACCCATAATGCTGCTCTGAGAGTTTCCCGCTCTCCTGAATTCTAGGGAGCAGCCTGTTTAGCACCATGTTTTTCATTACCTTGGCCAAGGTTTGTATCAAAGAAATTGGTCTGTAGCCAGAAATCTCAGAGCTGTCCCTTCCAGGTTTTAAAAAAGGGATTACCACTGCCTCTTTCCACTTTTTAGGAATCTGTCCCGAGTACCATGAGTTAATAGAAGCTTCAAGTAGGATGCATTTGCAGTCTTCATCTAAGGACGTAATGGCTGTTTTTGTGAGTCCGTCTTGTCCTGGGGTAGAATTTTTGAGGTTCTTAATGGCTTTCTCAAATTCACCTCTGGAGAATGGTCTATTGAAGCTGCTGTAGTCCTCCTCGCTTAAATCCAAGGGCAGGTGTTTGCAGCTAGAGGTTTTAGCGTAGTGTTTAGCAAACATGTCGCATTGCTCTTCAGGGATCGAAACACGGTTTCCCGACCTATGTAGAATATTGTGCAACGACTGATATGGAATATCGTCTTTGCGAAGTTTCCTTAGTATTCTGAAGATATTTCGATCCTTGCTAGCATGCTTGCATACAGTTTCCCAATCCTGCCTCTTTTTGGCTTTTATGGCTCTTTTTAGATTAGCATTCCACCTCTTATAAGAGATCCAAAATTTCTTAAATAAATAATTTCAGGCTAATCTGAGATATTTTCGTTTTTGTCCCAAAATAAAGTTGCATTCAGTGTCCCACCATGGGCAGTTACCACGTTGTTTAACCACTTTAGTCGTGTTCCTATTTTTTGCTCTGCTCAAGATATTATTGATGTTCTCTAAATTCCTTTCCTCTGGGAGCAGGGAGCTCATATCGTTCCTACTATCTGAGCTATAGTTCTTCCAATTGCAAAATTTGGAGATCTTCTTATTGCCCGCAGCAGAGCCATAATTATCCACAAAGATCTTAACTGGGTAGTGATCACTGCTAAATGGGTCCTTAATAGTATTCCTGTTCGCTGAACCATACAGGTCAGCTGGACATAGAGCAAGATCAATACAGGATTCCGCTCCACCCGGACTCACATGTGTAGGACTCCCGTTGTTAAGTATGCAAAGGTTGTTGTTATTACACCATCGCTGCAAAGCTTTACCTCCTGTAGATAGTCTGTTCGAGCCCCATGCAGGGTTATGACTGTTGAAGTCGCCTAAAATTAATTATTTCTCTGGTAATGTAGCCAGCACTCTGTCCCAGTCTTGCTCAAAGAATTGGCCATTAGGGAAATAGACATTTAAAATTGATAAAACAAAGCCATTTGCAGTGATGTCAACTCTCATTATTTCACCCCCTGCAATTTCGTAGATATTACTCTGCACCAGTAAACTGGCCCAGTCTTCCCAGATAGCAGTTATGAGGCCACCGCTTTGTGGGAGCTATTTCTATGTTTCCGGTAGATAATCTTGTTTGGTAAACAAAAAACAACTTGGTTAGAAAGCCAGGTCTCCTGGACAACTAAAATATCACAGCGAAGCTCTTTCAGGTGAACAATAAAATCTGTCTTATTGCGAATGCTCCTTGCATTCCATGAACAAATAATCGGCCCCATCTAGCTGGATGAGAAACAAATATGGGAAACGGAAAGAGAAAATAACATTGCAAAAAAGAGAAACGAAGTGGAAATGTTAAGCTTTCCCGCTAACCTTTTCCAGTTTTTTAAGCTTAGTGAAGTCATTCTTGCTTTGATAGCAAGCCTCTAGGCCTGCTGGGTTAATTTTAGTTAAGGATTTCGCTCCGTTGCTTCTCGCAGAATCTGTTACTATGTTTGACGTGTCTATGTCCTCTGCACAATCTAATCCAAGAGCACGTTTAGCACTCTGCTTGTCTTTGATTAATTCTGACAGTTCACTTAGCTTAGCATTAAACTTTTCGTGCATTTTTCCAATCGCTGTTTCATATACTTTAGCATGGTTCTAGCAAAATTCTTTCAAAGTTTGCCGCTTGTTGTTTTAAGATGGCTTCAAAGGTGCCTTGAAGAGTAGCTATTAATGGCGTTACCACCTTCAGGATTTCCTCTTTGCCAATCCTCACGGCTGGGTTTCAGCCGCTTTTGCATAGGTTCGTTTGTTTCCAATAATTCTTCTTGCTTCTGCGATAGGGATATGAAAGTCTGCACTGTATTTAAGGATTTTGCTCTCTTCTTTATACTTCGGACAATCTTTTGAGGTGACTTCGTGATCGTTGTTACATAAAGCACACTTGACTAGCTGGCTTTGACACTGCTCTTTGTTGTGGTTATCACCACATCTGCAACACTTAGTTTGGCCTCTACAGGTTTTAATTCCATGTCCAAATTTCAGGCATTGTGAACATTGTCTCGGGTTATCATAGAAGTGTGTTACTCTTTGTCTGGTTAGCCAAATTTATATAAATTCTGGGATGTTGTGAACGACAATTGTGACCAACACTCTCTCAGAGGGCCTTTTGTTTTTGTCGGATCCTTTTATCATAAATCTCCGTAAGCTTATTACATCTATATCATTATTACAGATGAGTTCTTTGGCTGAGTCTGATAAATCGACGTCCACCGGTATATCTGGTAGAAGAAATTTACTTGTTAGATCGTTCATTGCGAGCGCCGTAGAAACTTTGGCGCTCGTCAACTCTGTTAAGCTCTGTACTTGCCAAGCACATTCAGCTGACGAGGGGCAAATAAGAAGTCTATCATCTCTTATACGCTTAATAAAATCTATATGTTTCATCAACGGGACTTTCCCCTCAATTTCAGTTTTCAATCTTTTTGGGTTATTCACATTCAAACTCTTTTCTATGCCTCTTATAAAAATGACGTAATTTTTTATACCTCTTTCATGGCATGCTTTTAGAAGAAATTCTGGCTACAAGGGCGGACTGAACAATTGCTCTGGCCCTTGAGCAGTTTCACTGCTCCATTCCATTATGAAAGCATTGCAAATTTCGAATAGACGAAAACAAAATACCCCTTTTGGGTTCACGAAACTTAGTTACAATTATTGAGCTGTACAATATTGATAATTAGCAAGAAATTACCTAAAAGATACGGTAAGGACGCTATATCACACCTCCAACGCACACGTACGGACTTCGTCGCTAGTAAACAAATGCGAGAGAAAGTTATAGCACCACACAGCTTCGCGTCCGCGCGGGGAAAAAAACCTCCGCGCCACTTTTTAATCAATGGTGAAATCGTCTGCGTTCTCTCCAGCAAAAAGGGGAAAAGTTCTTTCGCACAGCTTGCAGCCTCATCTGATTATTATCGACGATGCCATCCCATATATATATATGAAATCACCGACTGTTTATTTCCTATATAAAATTTATTTTCTGCATAAAATAGGTAAAGATATATAGCCAGTTTCTTCAGAAAGTAGAAATAAATTTGCACAAATGAAAATAGTAGAGGACTTTTTTGCAACTGAGCTCCGCATGAAAATTAGAAAAAGGAAATTTCGTAACATATAATTAATTAATAAAATTGAAATTAAATAAAAGGTGCTAATAATAAATGTTACTTAGAAGATTTAAAATTCACATATATCGATTCAAAATATTTAGAATATGCGCAAACATTTAACTATTCAATTAAAGAATCCTCAAACTAAATGTCAAAATATTAATAATTAATACATTAAAACATTTCAAGAAATACTCAATTTGGAATTTCTGCTGATATTTCCCCAACACTTTTTTGTAGTGAATATTCTAATATCTTTGCATGAAATAAATTGTTGATATTTCCGAGAAAGGCTTTGGTTGCAGAATGAGAAAACTCTGTAAGAGACGAATATTATTACTCTATTTGCTTTTTAAAAATTACATAAAGTAATATTGCTGCTGCATTTGCATTTCCGTTACATTTAAATCCGTCCATTTTTAAAATCAGTTGTTATGATTATTTTCTCTGTTCTTTAGCCAAACTACGTCTCCAGACATGCCAGTTACCATTGAAAAGTTTCAGGCATGTGCTAAATAATCGAATGTTATCATTATATAATGATTCTTTTAATACCAAGCAAATGATTTTCAGCCTTTGTGTATGAACTTCTGAAAACGGGTATTATTTCTTAGCAAACAAACTATACCCATTAGGTTATTTCGAAGCAGGAGAAAAAATTGGACAATGCCCTCGGCAGGGCTCGAACCCCGGATTTCTCAAATACGTGTCGAATGTGCTAGCAATTACACCACGCAGGCATGTTAAGAAGGCTGGAGAAATACCTTATATACTCTGCCTTTTAAAGGGTGACTGGGAATTAGGGGACCCAATCACCAAATCCTGGTGGTGGAGAATCATCATCCACCACCCTTTTAGTTCAGGCGACACTGTAGAGACATTAGGTTATTTCAAAGCAGAAGACGTGAAAAATGAGCAAGGTTCGAATCTTGGACCTCTCGAATGCGTGCCGAGTGTGCTGGCCATTACACCACGAAGGCATGCTAAGAAAGCGGGAGAAATACCTTATAGCCCTTTTATACTAGGAAAACACTGTCTCAATTTACTGTAAAACTTCTGATAAGCACATTCTAAAAATAAAATGTCTTCTCCGCAGAATGCATACGGGTTCAGGAAGGAAGACTTCATCTAAAAGCCTTCCTTCACAAGAGCGGTAAAGGACAGCCTTAACCGCTGTTGTAAAGGCTGTAAACAGCGGTTTGCCTTCCTAACTTTTCTAATCCCATTCTAAAATTTTCGCTCCCCAGATTAGATGTAAAATTTATCAAAGTCAAAAGCTGAGCTCCATTTCTCCAAATTCAGTCCAGAATTTGATGACTATAACTAAGAATTTTCTGCTTAAAATCAAACTTAACTGGAACTTGCTTACGTATTTGAAGATAATTAATACACATATTACTTATTCTCAACAGCATATTTGCAGAAAAAGCTTCTGGTCACTGGCAATGCAATCTAGAGGAGCTTTCTAAACATTTTACATTTAAATATTCCCCATTTCGTTACCAAGCGATGAAGCGTGGATTATTCTTTTGAGGTTTAAAAAAATCTTGAAAGAAACAGTAACTTTTGTTCTCTTCTACCTCCACATGCTCGACATATTGAAACTTCTTTTACTAGAGGTCAGTAACCGAGTTATTTTACTGATTCAGATCACGAAGCACTTAACATATGAGTCATTCTGACCATTCCATCTAGTAAATAAGCATCTGAAAGGAAAAAGTTGAGTACAAATTTGGCTGTTCGCGTTGGACTCTCTCGGAAAGAAAAAGTTAAAGGAAATGCCGGAACGTGCATTATTCGTGTGGGATTTGGTGCTCTTATTTTTTCATTTCATAAAAAGAAAAAAAAGGGGGGGGAATATGCAGATTTTAACTTTTAAGAACACCGAATGTACAGCGATTCACAGCGAAGTCGCCCGTGTAGCTCCTGCATTCAGATATCCACCGGTAGCAGAATGCCTGCATCTATTTTCTACCTGTTGTTTTTCCTTGTCACGCTAGCATATGGTTCATTGGTTTTGAGAGATGTTAAATGGCATGCCAATCATCAGTTTGAACCGACTATGGTAACTCTCTTATTTGAATGCACCTACCCTCTCCTTTGTTTAGCGTTAACACTCCCAGGGGGGACCCATGTCCAGATGACTAATTATACTCGTTCCTCAGATAGTGAAAATGTCTTTGTGCTGTTCTGTCGCTACATTTTAAAACGCTGAGAAGACGTAAGGTATTAACGCAAGAAGAAATTATTTGGAGAAACAGAAGAATATGCTTCCATTGAATCCGATGAAGATGATGAACATGCAAAACATATATTGATTGATATATAACATAATATATAAACATATATTGATAAAACAACACAATTATCATTTAGAAGAAACTGTTTTAGGAAATGACGAAAATCTGAACTCTTCATCTAGTACCTTCAAATCAAATTGGAGGAACAACATAAATAAAAAGTAGATGGAATCTGGATCTTTTTCTTATCTAGGCATCTCATTATTTGCCAACTGGATCATCTACTTTAGATTATTTAAAATTACTCGAGCCAGATGAATTCTGCGAAGTTATTGCAAATAAATATGTAGAGTTTTGTGAAAAAAAAGTGGTTATGAAGAAGGAATCTGACAGTCTATAACATCCGTAAATGAGATACGGTCTTTTATAACTCTGGTTTTAATTATGAGCATTATGCGCTTGTGTAGAATGAATGATTATTGGTTCCAGAATCCTGTACTTGGCAAGGAAATGATAAAGAAATTAATGTGTAAATAAAGATTTTTGAAATTCAGACATTAATTTCATATCTCCAACAGAGAACAGGAAGTAAAGAAACACGACGAAAACTTTTATTTGTTTATTTATTTATTTATTTATTGCAAAAAATTAGAACCGATTATTTCTCGTACGAAAGGGGGCTTACACGATCCTTGAATGAGTCGAAAGATGAATTTTTTTACCTTTTTTCAATTTTGTGCAACTTTTTTAATTCTTATCAAAAATACTCAATATTTTTTTCTTTATTAGTTTAATGTCTATACTTTAATTAAATATACTTGAAATTTGAAAATTATAATAAAAATTGTAAAAATAAATGTTAAATTATATGACATTTTTCACATCTGATTAATCTGTATACACGCTGCGCGCACATGTACAAGAAATGTTTTGCACCAAAATGTTTACTTTTTCTTTTTTTATGCAGAAGACTATTTGAGACTATAACTGAACTAAAAATATTAGGCAATTCATGCATTTTAAATTATTTTATGATATATATATTAAATCTAAATTTTTTGCTATATTTTGATCTTTACATACCTTATAAAATCAAAACATTTCATTATAATACCAAAATTTTAGTTTAATTAATTTAGAGTAACATGATAATACTATGGTACAAGTTTTACAGATACATTAAAAAGTATACATAAAAATTAAAGATTTTTACAAGTTTTACAGATACATAAAAATTAAAGATACATTAAAAAGTTTTTGAAATATCATGCGCGACGCATTAGAAAAACACCTTTTGAGATAAAGGCCTGTAAAGTTTGCATCGTTAAAAAAATGAGTAACACTGTGCCTTAATGAGTCTAACTCATACTGTTTAGTACCTAATTTGTATTTTATGTTTTTTATTTGTGTTTTGAATAAAGTTAATGACAGAATATATACTTATAATAAGGAAACTGCATCTGAGAAAAAATTAACAATACGTTGTTTAATGAAAGTGATGACACAGTCAACCGTTTTCGAGGATACATTGCTGTAGATAAAGATATATTGTTCATATATATGAAAGAGAATGCAATGTGCAAACTGTGTTATAAACCTATAAATATTCCTGAGAATAAAAATATATTAATAATCAGTTTCTTGAACAAGATGTTTAAACTTTTTTCGACACATATAACTTGAATATTATCACAAAACACTGTTACTGTTCATAATATTTATATACACAAATTAAAAACCTCCAGGCTCATACATTATTCCCTCTTGATCCATTTGCTGATGTTCTAAACTTGCTTTGGATCTTTTCCTTGCTTTTCGTGCTTCTTTAGTGTTTTGCATTGCTCTCTTCTTAGCAGTATTTACACGTTTCATATCACTGCGAAGTTGAGATTTTATTGCATTTATACCTGGATGGATCCCCATTTGCCTCATGACAGACAGTCTACCCTTTTTACCCATGTTAAATAAAATTGCTGCTTCATATACAGCAATTTCTGCAATTCGTTTCCCAGATCCAGAAGTTTTTGGACACATCTGCCATATGAGAGAATTAAAAGATTCATTCGGATTCTGAGTAAAGCTACCAAGGCATCGTTTCAAAAGATCTGGACTTGATAAAGCTTTAAAAACAGGTTTTATAACATCCATGACTGAAGATGGCAAAGTCGCTTTATGATGAAATTTATCTACTGAGCCATTTGAAACTGCCTGTTGGTATTTACACCATGATTCTGCACCAGCAGGACAAAATGTATGTAATGGCTCAGCATCAGTTGATCTCGTATGAAAATAAACCGCCCAAATACCCTTACGCATTTCATCAACTGACAAAGCATTTGAGCGAATTGCATTTCCATAATACTGAGTCAGCTTATTTATCATGGTGTCTGTCAGTCGTCCTTTGCCTGATAAAGGTTTACCATCCTCCAGCTTTTTAGATCGATAGTCTTGTTTCAGCTTTCTCAGTCGAGTTCCCATTCTCTTTTGTACGTGACCAACACATTCAAGTTTGGAAACAGTTTCGTCACCATATGGTTTGCTGTCATGTATACCAGTGAATGTTCTAGAATCACCGTCACCAATATAATTAATATATTTGAGACCTCTTTCTGCTTCCGATCTGTGAAAAATTTTTATCATACCATCGACTTCCATTTTTCCTGAAGAACCGACATGATTTTTTTGACAATTTGGCAAATGTTTCATTTGCCACTCTTCGAAAGCTTTTCCATACTTTTTTCCTTTCCATATATCACATCCTTTACAAGTGGACGAGAGAACTTCAACATCTAAAACTTTCCCTGTTTCAGCACCTATTACAGAACATACTCCTATATGTGAAGTATGTCCTCTGGTTTTCCACGTTCCATCCCCACTTACGGTGACAGAATTTGATACAGTTTTGCATGCCTCTTCTTCCGCAGCAATTTTCATACTTTGAATGGCGACAGTTTTTGAAGCTGTATTTATATGTTTGCAAATTTTGTCATAAGCATTCTGTGTCTCAGGTTTACCTAGATCCATTACACCACAAAATGTTTCCAGGGGTTCCAGACCTTGACCAATGCATCGCATAGCATACACAATTCGTCTGTTTAATTCAGGAACATTTTTGTGTTCACCAATCAACTTTGAATTATAGAATTCTGTTTTAAAACTGCACTTTTTACATTTCACAGAAATTGTTGAAAATAATCCAAAGTGTTTTCTCTCAGAAATATTGACAGAATTACAGCACAATTTGCACATTACATTCTCTTTCAAAAATGTAAACAATATGTCTTTATCCATAATAATATAGCCATAAAAACGGTTCATAATGTCAGTATCACTTCCATTAAACAATGCACTGTTAAGCATTTTTTCGGATGCACTTTCTACATGTTCAATTTGAGTATTATTGTCATCACCTGATGAAAACAAGCTTTTATCAGAAAGTTCAGATCTTATATTCGTGTAACGGTTGCCGTGGAAGCGACGTTTTTTAGCTCGCTTTCCAGAAGCTCTTTTGTTATTTGCCATCACAAATATATTATATATAAATATATTTATTATTGCAGCAAAAAGACTAATGCAAAATCAAAAATTCAATATACACCAAATGAAGACTGCAAACGTCAATGTAACTTTACAGAATCAAACAACGTAGTAATACCTTACGGAAACCCGATATAAACATTCAGAATAAGTATTGAGGAAAAACATTGCTACTACTTGCTGACGAAATAAAAATAAGACTTTCAGGCTAGAATGTAGCAACACTCAGTTATATAACGGCTAGGACAGCTGTGAGCAAATGACGTGTCTCTTTAAATGTTTGTTTACATACGTCATGCAGGATTCTCATGTCAGTGACCTTTACGTTTTTAATAATATATCCTAAACTATAAGGAATATTTTAATGCGGTTTTTTTAACATGCGCAGAAATGTTCAAACTACAACATATATGTTTTTCAAAAAAATTGATATTTTTGAAGATTTAAAGGTCGTGAGACCCCTTAAGCCATACGAACTACTTTTGGTTGATAAAGCTATGGCAAAATTCAGAGGGCGTTTAGGAATTGTACAGTATATGCTTTTAAAACCAAATAGGCGCGAGCTTGAAATTTGGATGTTATGAACACCTCATTTGGGTTATACTGTAAGTTATGCACTGTATGGGGAATAACGTGATAAAATTGTAAAGCAAAGCAAAGAATTGGGGTACGGTGTTGTCACACATTTGATAAAACCCTTAACAAACAAGGGTCATGAACTCTATTTTAACCGATTTTTTTTACTAACATTTAACTGATGGTTGACTGAAATCCAGAGGAGTACATCTGGCAGACCAAAGATGTAAATATTATACAGCTGCCAGAAAATCGTCCAATTGACGGATGGATGTGCTTTGGTTTCTTTGCGCATCACCATCGGCAATGCCTATATAATTCAGCTTGATACACATCATCCCCATCAAAGAAAATCAAAAACTTTGTACGATTTCAAGCTGAAACCCATACAAGAATTAGCAAAGGCATTCTCACATAGAAAGCGTCATTTGAAGCCACCTGTCATGTTCATAAACGAAGAAACATCGAAGGTCATAAAAGAACTTGTGTTAGATATCGGCAGAAAAGAAATAAAACGTGAGCAAACAATTCCATTCGAGGTACATGAGAAAGAGAAATTCGCAAAATGTACCTCTGCAGAGACGCTCAACAGGGTTTACTGGTTACCGTCGCTGATTGGGGTACCGAAGGGCACGGGTTAGAATCCCGGAGAAGGCATGGATATTTGTAAATGTATGGTATCTGTGCGGCATGGGGGCACTCTAAATATGTGGCTAGTCGAAAGTTCTCCTGACAGCTTGTGGTAGGGGAAGAGGGGTGGGAGACCATTGGACCCGTCTCCCTCGGGATGCTCTTCATCAGAACTGGGAAGGAACTGAGCAGAGTCGTACTGTCACCTGTATGGTGCTCAAGGCTCTTGCGAACGACAGGCTCAATCTGTTGTCCTTGCCATGATGTATTCGTGGGCTTGTTCTGATGTTACTGTCAGACAAGTAAGGTAAGTCACAACAACAATAACCTCTGCAAAGGCTGCTTTGATGACCAGAAATTCCAGTCCCTCTTATTGTATGAAAACTCTAATGTGGACACCACATAAGTTTCTAGTATGGCCTGTTAAATATTTTTTGGAACAACAATAAACTGATATTAAACACTGTTAAAAATTTGGGACTAATTACACTCTGTCCCAAAAGTTTATTATAAACTCAAGTACTGTATTACGTGTTTTAGAAAAATGGGAATGAGCACAAACACCAAATAAAAATCTGTTTATTTACATTGCACGCGACTTGCATTTCAGTAAATATTCAACTAAAATAGAATTTGTATTTTAGAAGAAATAAAAACACAGAAGAATATGCCTCCCAAAAGTTTATAGAATATTAATAATTTAACATTTTGTGATCAGTTTCAAATTAATTACTTATTATTCCGTATGATGTCGGATATGCGTCTCTGCATCGAGAGAACAAAGTTTTGTAACAACTCTGGTTCCACATTGTACCATGCACTCTCGGTGGCTGCTTTTAAGGTATTAACGGAAGAAAACTGCTTTCCAATATCGTAAACTCTCCGAAACATAATACCCCACACATTCTCAATCGGGTTAAGATTGGGGGCTCATTGATGGCTACTCAAGACCAATGACAGTAACAGGGTATGAATGAGAGCATTGTCATGCTGGTACACCCAGTTCTGTCCTCCGATGTTTTCTGCAAATGGAAAAAGGTGGTCTGTTAGTGTTTCTATGTACTATTTACATGACGTTCGTTTTGAAAGTACACAACTACATGCACGTTTACCAAACCAGTCTCTGAGTTCAGGTGTGGCAGATCTTTATGTAAGAAGCATTTTCAGTAAACTTCGGAAAATGAAAATAAAGTGACCGACTCAGCAGATTCGCATCATAAAAACAAAAATGATAATAAAGAGTGTATGTTTGTTAAAAACCAAAATAATTTCGGTTAAGTTCTTTAATACTTTTAATTATTCTCATATGCTTGATAGAAATTTTTCTTTCAAAGCTAAGAACATGACCGTGCATTCCTCGGAGGGAAAAAAATTTGAAAAAATATGGGAGAATTATATGCTTGAATTAAACTTTGTGATTATAGAACGTATGTGTAGGGTGAATAAGGTCAAAGTTATGAATCAGAAAAACTCTCCGACTCATAACCGAACTTCAGAATGTCTCATGTTCTCAAAAAGAAAGTAGATCTATGCAGTCTGAATTGATTTCTAAATAGTATTTTATTTAGCTTCCTCTGTTGTACTTTCCGAAAATCACAGTGAAGTCCCGCTGACTAATTGAAAAAGAAAAATCAAGATTAACGGATATTTTATTTTGTTTTATTTCTCTATTTTGCGAAAATAAAGTACTTTTTAAACAGAAATTTATTATTGAAAGTCTGAGGAATAGAAGCAATATAAAGTGTGTTTTCGCACTGAAAGTAAACAAATATTTTTGTTTTTCAGAACAGATGATATTAAAATAATTAAATGTTGTGGAAACATTAGGTTAGTTTGATAGTGGAGAAAAGAAAAATGAGCAATGCCCTCGCCGGGACTCGAACCTCTTGAATACTCGCCGAGTGTGCTGACCATTACATCACGAAGTCATGCTAAGAAGGCGGGAGAAATACCTTATAATGTATTTTAAATATGATCAGTACTATAGACTGGCAGAAGAAGTATCAGTCACGTTTCTTGTCCATTTATGCTGTGTTGCTAAATGATATTGCAAAAGTGGGAGAAAACAAATGTGGAGGAACGGCTTGAAATTAGAATAAAAGACGAATGAAGCTGAGACAACTAGAGGTGTCCATGTAACACTGAAATAAATTACCATACAACAGCATTACCTGAGCTCATTTTACCTTTCAAATCACGAACTATTTATGATTTATGTTGTTATCAGTATTAATTCTCAGCCACAATCATAAGTTTATTGTTACGGAATATTTTCTGAGCAGTATGTTTATGGTTAGATACTAAAAAATGAAGTTCTCTTTTCATTATCTTTAGTTTATTTAGGCTTTCTTCAAGCAAGCCAAAAATATTTAAGATTATTGAAATTACTGAGATTTAGTCAGTGTTATTCATCAAATGTAAAAAAAAACTTAGAAGGTTAAACTCCAAATTGTTATTTAAAAAATGTAGTAGAACATTTTATCAGAAATACATTGTCATTGGCATATCTGAAGCATAAATCAAAATTATGAACATTTTATTTAGAACTTTATGTTCTAATATCAAATAAGACAGAACTAGTTTGAAAGATTTATCCAATTGTTCTTTATTGCTCTTATTCTTTTATTGTTTATAAAATAAATCGATATAAACTTACTAAATATTTTTATGGGCTTTTTGATAGGTTCACGTTTATCAATATTATGCTCCCAGAAAGACCATTTTTTCTTCAAACTCTGACCAATGCAAAGTATTTGATTTTTTGTTTCAATAAAAAACATAAAAAAATATTTAACGCTTATTAAGCAAAATGTGCCAAAAGAAGAAACACACGTTGATCTCAATGAAACTAAATGCAAATAGCTTTCCGAGGAGCAATACTTCACTGAATGCATTCTAAGTGCACAGGACAAAAAGTACATATTCAAATTTGTGCATGACGGAGAGCTAGAAAAACAACTTATTCTAGTCCTTCGGTATTGAAATATTGGAAGAGAAATCAAAATAAACATATTTCATCTGTTACAAGACTCAGTAAACAACATTATTTTAGAAAAATCGTGACATACTCGCATCGTATCAGTGACGATTTAAGAAACACAGTTAATTGTATTATAAATATACTGAAGTCTACTGATATTACAGAGTATAAAACCCTCTTTTGCATTTTAGTCTAACAAATGTATTGTTATACTTGCTTCATGCTGCATGTTGCGGCGAAAAATACTATACTAATATTAGCTAATTGACTGAAACGGATGTTTAGTCTAAAGCGTAACGTGTATAGCGTAAACAAAAAATAATTCTCAAGAGCAAAAACTGGCTCAAAACGTTTGGCTCAGAAACACATCGAAGTAGTATTTCAGTCAACGTACTTTTTCTTTTAAGAATTCCATACCGATGCAAATATTAAATAAAATAATTTTTATTGCTTAAAACCCAATTGTGCAAGAGTTGGCACAAGCCTACTAAAAGTTTCGATTTTCCATTTAAGCGTAAGGAAATAATGATCTCCATAAGAAAATGCAATAAAAGCTAATCTACCAGAGCATACCATAAACTTGTTACCTGGTCTATATACCCTGGTTTATATGTAGCATGTATATATAAGTTAGAGTACAGTTTTCAATCATTAGTTCTTTGGGAGGGAGTTGTATTCTTTGCAGATTTGTGTGCAATTTAAATGCTTTTTTATATGTGCACTTAATACACATGCAGAAAATCTGCTGTAAAAAAACCTTTGTAAATATATACTTAATAAATGCATAACCTGAAATATAGGAGCAAGAAAAGCATGCAGTTAACCACGTGACTGAAAATTATAAATGCTGCAGAAGAATTTTTTCCTATTAGTAAGATTACAGGTAGCCCCAGAATGTGAAGGGAAATTCAAATAAGTATCTAGTCCTACTTTATGTGGAAGATCAGGATGTGATTTTCAGATTGGGATAGCGCTTGTATACATGTCTAGAAGATGTTGAACTCTGAAACAAAACAGGCAAAAAATAATTGAATGTAAATAAATTTTAAAGAGTGAGATTATCAAAATTCTTTACTACGATTCTTTAGAAAAATTTCAATGTAATCTACCCCCTACAATCTGATCCTAAAATTTAAATCTCATTGCGATTGCGTTAAGGATTGCTATCAGAAAGGGTCAGAGGATCAGAGCTGCTTATGAAATTATTGGATTGTTATAAAAGCGATACACTTTTTATAGGAAATAAATAGATATTTAAATTATGCTATCAGTCAGTTAAACATAAATTACATCGAAATGTATTTTTAATTTTAATTTGCAAAGAAAAATAGAAATCTTTTAAATTCAAGACATAACTTAATAATGAATTTGTTAAAAGTAAGAAATTTCGCATAAGTTAAATACAATATTAATAAAAATTGTCACCAGAATTAAACTAATTAACTTATGTGAGATTGAAACATTTGTTATTAAAAGCATTAAATTATTAATTTAATTATGAGTAAAACAATATTGGATAATTAATAAATTATTCTTTCATTATTGTATTTACTATTGTTATTTATCAATTAGTCAATAAAACCTTTTAAGACAGAACCAAATACATCAAAATTTGTCTGCATCCTTCTAAATTGCACCCTGCAATCGTCCTTCAATATTACCTTTAACCTGTAGTGTTATTGTATATTGCTAGGAAAATTAGTTTTTAAGAGATATATTCTTTTCGTTAAAAATTTATCATTATTTTGGGAGTTTAAAAAGGTTGAATATTCTCGCTTTTGTTAAGGAGAAAAAGGCTCACGGAGAGGGGATTTCTTATACGCCACTTTTAATATCTTTATTGCTTCCAGACATATGAGATATAGTACAGAATTGCTCTAAATGAATAACAAATTACAACAGTTTCATTCAGAGTAAACTAAAAATCAGTTTTTACTTCATCTTCTCTTTTGTTATATTTATAATACTCTATTTATAAGGTTTATATTATTTTTAAAAATAGTTATGTAATTTGTTTGTTTTGTTTCTCTCGCGTTTTTTTCGCCTGTATGTAAATGAGTTAGGTGAACGGGAGTATATTTAAACTGAAGCCAGAGAAAAGGTTAGTCAGAGTGTTTTCTCGCTATTGAGTGTTCGTATTGTTATTTCTACCAGCTGTTTGAATTCTGAAGCTTGGCTTCGCATTCTTGCCTCTGAAGTTTAATACTATCACGCAGGTGTAGGTTTATGAGTTAACCTGCTAGTTTAAATTAATTTATGTAGTCTTGAACTACTAGCCTACCTTTGAATTTAGTTTACCATTAAGTTCCTCGAATGGTGAAATTGTAAGCACTTCAATTGTAATTAACTAGAAGTGAAATTGTAAGCACGTAAGACCGTGCTGTTTGTAAAGAAGTGAGTTCAATAAAAAGGGACTTTTAAACCCTTCCCTTGCTGTATTCATCTTCTAGTCTTAGCGAGAAGTCGCTAAACAGACTTTCAAGTAAGTCTAGTAGCAGTGTTTGTTAAGAAAGAAGACGAGATATTACATACTTGGTACTAAAATTATGGTAAAGTACAATTTTTATGCTAGTAGATTTCTCCTGTCATTTTAGTTGTTTCTGCTTTTGTAATGATCATTATAATTATATTTCTTATTATTACTTATTATTACGTTCTTGTTGTTGTGAGTTTCTTAATATTATCATTTTCCATTTACTGTTTCAGATTGAAGAGCTTCTCTTGAAAGAAAAGTATTTCCCTGTGACTCTAACTGCATACGAATTCATGTCTCTGTCCAAATCTTTTCTCGCAACAGTAATAACCTTTGCATCTTGTTTTAAAAGTATTTAGATACGGTACTTTATCATTCTGATAAAAAATTTTAAAAGCAAATAAATTGAAATTATAAGCAAACAAATCATCATTTAGTTTATTCTGAGCAGTCCTAATATTTACTGATACTAAATTTTGTTTACGCATTCGTAAGAGAGCTTGATTACACATCTGTAAGAGAGCTAATTTTCATTTCTAAAGAAATAAAAGCTTAGACTTGCTTAAGGCTACGTATTTTTAGTTTCAGTGAAGTTTAATAAAACTTATGAACTTGAAACAGCCATCTCGAGTTTTTAAATATATACAGGGTGTATCAGTACAGCGGTGACAAACTTTCAGGAGAGCTAGAGTACACCTAGACGATGGGAAATCACATAGCAATGCATGGTCGGAAACGCTTTCCTGGCGTGGTAGTGACGACACAAAAAGCAAAAAAGGAAGGATACAAACAGTGAGACAAAACATACACTGCTCGACATTGAAAATGCAACACCAAGAACGAATAGTCAGAAATTTATGCAAATTTTAGAGTAGACGCACGTCACTGAGTTATGCGAATGATGTGAAATACGGAGCTCTCCGACGCACGTGAAATAAGATTTAAGGGAAGGAACGTGCAGAATGGGCAATATTCATGCCGTTATTGCTGCCAGACGAATTATCGAAGAAAGTTGTTTTTCATCCCGGAGGATACGTGTAATAGGAGAGAATGCCAGGCCGCCGTCAACGAAGGCACTTCCAGCAGATAGACGATTTTACGAGGGGTATGGGGATCGGACTGAGAAGGGCGGGTTGATCCTTACGTCAAATCGCAGCTGATACCCACATGGATGCGAGCACGGTGCATCGCCTATGGCGAACATGGTTGGAACAAGGAAATGTGGGAAGAGGAGGGGTGCAGGTGCAGCCAGAGTGACGTCAGCACGCGTGGATCGACGCATCCGCCGACAAGCTGTGGCGGTCCCGCAAGTCACTTGTACCGCGATTCTCCAGCATGTACAAGCTACCCTGGATGTTCCCGTGTCGACCAGGACCATTTCCCGTCGATTGGTTGAACGTGGCCTGCACTCACGGCGTCCATTAAAAACACTGCCATTGACCCCACAGCATAGACTTCAACGTTTAAAATGGTGCCGGACTGGAGCGATGTGGATGACAGAACGGCGAAACGTCGTGTTCTCAAATGAGTGACGCTTCTGTTTATCCAGTGACAGTCGCCGCATACGTTTGTGGCGTCGACGTGGAGACAGATCTAATCCGGCAGTAACTATGGAACGCCCCACCGCGCGACAACGTGGCATAATGGTTTGGAGCGCTATTGCCTACGATTCCAGGTCACCTCTAGTTCGTATTCAGGGCACTATGACAGCCCAACGATACTTGGATAATGTACTGCGGCCGGTGGTAATCCCCTAACTTCAGGGGCTGCCTATTGCAATTTTTCAGCTAGATAACGCGCGACCACACAGTGCTCGCATCTGCCAACATGCTCTGCAAGGTATACAGATGTTTCCCTGGCCACCGTACTCTTCTGACCTGTCACCAATCGAACATGTGTGGGATGTGATTAGAGGCGTTTGCAGACTTTGCCCCTGCCTCGTTCAGAAGATGAACTGGGTAAAATAGTTGAAAGGGAATAGAGAGCCATGCCTCAGGACACCATCCGCACTCTTATTGACTCTATGCCTAGACGTGTTTCTTCGTGCATCGCTGTGCGCGGTGGTCCTACACCCTACTGAGCTACTAATTGGAAGATTTGTTGAATGTTTTTACTGAAATTTTTATGATTATTGGGGATTTTAACTCAAAACATTTTATCTGGGGGGCGAAGATTATAGATGAACGCGGTGTTTTAACGTATGATTTTATAATACAAAATGGATTAACTTTAGTGAATACAGAAGATTCAAAACCAACATTTTCATCTTCTAGGGGAGATGGATGGACTGATTTAGTTTTATGCTCACCAAATATGTCACCTAATAGAATCAACATGCAGATATTAGATGAGTCTACACTCAGTGATCATAACTATATCTTGGTAGAGGTTCATGAAGTCGAAATTAGGGAAGAAGATAAATATATCTTGACAAAGAATCTTAGGAGGATAGAGAGATGTTGTGCCAAATTGAGAGGACATATTAATGAAATAGAAGATAGACTGACAAATACTTTGAATAAAGAAGATCTTGAAGAAATAGTGGAATGTATGGAAAGACATATTGGTAGACAAATGGATAGGGATTTGAAAAGTCGAATAAAACGAAAGAGAGGTTCTCTCTGGTGGAATCAAGACCTGGATCGATATAGGAGAAAAGTTCGTGCTCTAAGAAAGAGTTATCAATATAAAAATTTGACAGATGATATAAGAATAACAAGAAAGATTGAATACAAGAGATGTTTAGCGTCCTATAAAAAGTGTGTTAAGAAAGTTAAAAGAGAATATAAGAACTCGATTTTTATTCAAAATCGTGAATATTATGAAGGTCTCTTTAGAGCGGCTACAAATAAGTCAAGGAGACCATTTATTATCAGAGATGAGGATAACACGATTGCATCGAATATTGAAGAAAGATATAAAAATATTATTAAGGAGACTCTGAATATTGATGATGCTGATAAAGAGGATGCTGTTGAGAACATTAATTTTTTACAAGCTAATGAAAGAGAGCCGGACTTTACATACGAAGAAATTTATGAGATTATTGCAAAAATGAGAGATAGATCGGCCCCTGGTCTTGACAGAATAAGTTCAAAATTTGTTAAGTGTCTTTTCAATAAATACCCTTCCTTTTTTGTAATTCTCTATAATAAATGTATGCAATTACATGTCTTTCCTGAGAACTGGAAGGTTGGCAGACTAGTACTGCTACCGAAAGGTGAAAATAGGTTTCGGCCTATATGTCTTCTAAAAGTCTTTGCTAAAGTCTTTGATAAACTGATTGCCAATAGACTCTCTTATGCTGTTGAAAATGAAAAATTGATTGCAGATTGCCAGTATGGATTCCGGAAAGGGCGATCGGCAGATCTGGCCTTATACAATGTAATTACCACAATTCGAGATTTGAAAAAGGTAGAACATGTTGCCCTGGTGTCTTTTGACGTCAGGGCGGCATTTGATTCAGTAAAATGGTCCTCCGTCTTAAATAAAATTTCAAAACTCAATATTACAAAAAATCTGTTTTTGACTGTTAGAGACTACTTTAGAAACAGGAAGGTTATTTTTACAGGCATTTCAGAACAGATGTATGTAGAACAGCAAATTTACAAAGGGTGCCCTCAAGGGTCATGTAGCGCTCCCCTGTTCTGGGCCCTGACAGTGAATACACTTCTCGCCGAGTTTAACATACCAAATGCTAGAATTGTATGCTACGCTGACGATATTTTGATTATCATAAATGGAGTGTCTCTGGAGAAAATACAAGAGACTTTTGTCGGTGTTGAAAGAAAATTGACTGACTGGGGTAAGAAAGAAAAAATTCAATTTAACATAGATAAAACATATGGTTTGTTTTTTCCAAGAGGCGGTGTCAAAACCCGTCCACCTAGATTGAAGTTTGAAGGAAATAATATTAAATTTCAGAACAGTATTAAATATCTCGGAGTCATAATAGATGAGAAATTAAATTTTATAGATCACTTCAAAAGTATTCATAGAAGTACTGAAAAGATACTCCAATTCTATAGAAATAATTTTAGCGGTGATACTCTACGGATGAAGGCGGAAATTTTGAAAAAGATCTTCAGTTGTGTGGTTTTGCCTAAGATACTGTACGGTATAGGTGCGTGGGGCCCAAGGGCAGGGGAACTGATCAGGTTGCGCAATAAATTAAACTCATTGCAGAGAGGCTGGATGCTGGCCGTTACAAGAGCATTTCGTACCGCATCTACTGAGGTCATAAGTGTTTTGGCAGGCATTCCGCCTCTCTCGTTCTCCTATGAATTTTATTATCAAAAATTCTTATTGTCTAATAATTTGATTGAGGAAATACAAATGGGAGAAATTACTGTGCATAGTGATGCTTTTCAAAGATTTTATGACGAAATAATGCATCCAAAAGATAAAATATGTATTATTTATGATTGTACTTATTTAGAAAATCAAGAATTAGACATTTATACAGATGGCTCAGGATTCGAGGGTGGAGTGGGTTGTGCATTTGTTGTTTTCTTTCATGGAATCGAGATTTTTAATAACAGAATAATGTTAAAAAATATGAACTCAATTTTTCAGGCTGAAACTTACGCAATTTATGAAGCCCTCAGATGGATAGAGAAAACTCTGAAAGTGAGATATAATATTAATGTCTACTCAGACGCATTATCGGTACTTCAGTCCCTCTCGGGTCCTGGGCATAAGAATTATTTATTGCATGATATTAAGATTATTTATAAGCGTTTAAAGTTTGTTCATAATATTAAATTGCACTGGATGAAAGCCCATGTGGGACATAAGGGGAACGAGAGGGCGGATGTATTAGCGAAATCTGCTGCCCTTGGAGAGGGAGACTTTGATTGTTATATTCCTGCCTCTAAAAGGAAATCAGTAACAGCTCTGTATGTAAATAATATAGAAAAATGGAGGTTAAGCTGGGGGTCGTCAGATAAAAATCAAGGAATACTAAAGAAAATTAAAATTGATAAAAATATGAATATTTATAATGATATAGACGTAAATCAATTAATAACAGGTCATGGACGATTCCCGGCTTACCTAAAACGATTTGGTATACAAAATAATGATTGTTGTAGAACTTGTAACAAAGTTGGAGATGCTCAGCACTATTTTGATGACTGTATATTAACTGGGAGTGCAAGGGTTAAATATAAGAAGAACTATAAAATTGATATAAGGAAAAACTATAAGAACTTAATAGATTACAGTAGGACTGTTATGAAGATTCTAAATACAAATAGAGAAGCAGTGGGAATTGATGTTTAAGTGTTTAAAAATCCGTTCAATAGTCAGTTTTTAATGTATATTTTAAAGGAATGTATTGTTGATATACTGAATGTTATAATTTCGATGTTTTATAATTTTAATTTTGGTATGTAGTTTGAAAACTGATGTCAAAACCTGATGTTTAATTGATGAATTATAGATTTTGTAAATTATTGTTTAAAGAGAGGATGATATCATAAAACCTTCTTGCTAAATGTGAATAGAAATTGTAATGAATAATGTAAAATATTAGAAATGTTTGAGATATATTATCAATTGTAATTTTTATATTTATATCTTTTGTGATGGATCATGTGAAATGAGGCAACAGAGTTTGTATTGCTCTGAATTGTATTACATGTGTATGTGTTTTTCTTTTATTGACATTAACACAATTTAAGATTTAAATAATTGGGACTGACAGATAGAATTTCCTTTCCGTTTTTATATTTTTAAATATAAGTTTTAAATTGATTAATTTTTACTTACTAGTAATTTTAGATAATTGACATTAATTTTTTCACCAATGCAGTCCTTTGTTTTGCTTTTAACACTACGCACCTGTTTTAAAAAATTTTTCTGTACTTGGAGTACATGAAATTAGAAACTCATAAATATGCTTTATTTTACAAACGGGGATTTATTTAATTTAAACATATTGCCACTGAGAACTAGTGTCTCAGTGGTTGTTAGACGGACCCCACGGTTGATGATCTTTCCGTAGGTCAGATAGGCTTTTTTTCGGTACTAGTGGTTTTAGGGATCTTGGCATTGGCTTTCTTTACTCCCCTGTTGTTGTGGTATTTGTTGTGTGTGTTTAATTAGATGTAGATTTTAGATGTTCTATATTTTTGTGTTGGAAAAGTGGAGTTACTCTTGTCACAGTTCTGTTGGTTTTTTGATGCTAATGTATTGTGATTTTTGGTTTGTTCTTTGTTTTGGATTTGAGGCCTATTGTGTTTGATTGTACCGATTAAATCACAGACATATACATTTTGTTTTTGAGATTTTTAGTTATGATTTTTGGGATTTTCCCTTTTTTTTATTGGTAGTTCCCTGGTTTGTTTGTAATATGTATGGTTACATGTTGTATGTTCTTTTTTCTTGTAACTAACGGTGTGATTTTATGATTTTCTTTAGTTTTGTTGGTATGAATGGATGGATCGGTCTTTTAATTGCATCCATACTAAAATGTATCTTTTTGGTTTGATTTGTTCACATTATACTAACCTTTTTTTTTTGTTGCCCGGTTCTTGAGGCTTTGGTTTTCTGGGGCTTCGGCTTATACTATGATAGTTATTACATCGTTGTATTTTACATAATTTTATTCTGGACACGGCCGGACCGACCGTTGTCTTCATTGTTTGTTGTTAGATGGGCTAGCTCTTAATTTGAGCCATACGACTGGAGCATTCCAGTCAGGTGGGCCGGAGGGCTACGCCCCCATTACTACTACTACCCTACTGAGCCGATGCCGTTCTCGCTCTGTATTCTGACTGTCGTTTTGAAATAAAGATCACTTATTGCTGCTTGCTGTCTCTGTCTTTTTTCCAAATTTCATCAGTTTCTGACCACTCCTTCTCGGTGTTGCATTTTCAATGTCAAGCAGTGTATTTTATTATGTTTAACACAGCAGAAACCTACAAATGAGAACAAAAACAACGATCGTCATTAAAGAAGGTGTTTGAAATTACGACACCGGACCATGATGCAGGAAGACCTGCATCATGAATGTGAGATCGCATTGAAGATGCATGGCGCACGGTTCCTGCATCACGGTCTGGGTTGTAATTTCGAACACCTTCTTTGATGATGATCGTTGCCTCTTTATGTTAATTTTTCTTTGTTTTTGTTGTACTCTGAATAATAAACATGTTTTCTCACCCTGTTCGTATCATTTCTTACTTGATTTTTGTGTGGTCACTACCGCGCCAGGAAAGCGTTTCCGACTATGCATTGCTATATTATTTCCATCGTCTAGGTGTACTCTATCTTCCGTGAAAGTTTGTCACGGCCGTACTGATACACCCTGTATGTACTCCGCCTAAACCTGCAGTCTTAAAACTTTCGTATGCCATGTAACAAAATGGCAGTTTTGTAAATTAGTTCTACAAGACTATTCCAGCTGCCCACTAATTTTATCTGATAATGATTCAAGTTCTGAACAGAAATGATTGATTGTTAGAAACTGTAATAAGTGTGCTGAAATTAATCGAACGTGAAAGGAAAAATAATCATTCATTATTTGCGAAAATTTTCTTCGTGGTATGAGCGGTAACCCTCGACTCGCAAGCAACGATTTCTACCATTAGATTTTATTTAATATTAGAATCGCGATTGCAAAGTGTTTAAACGCAGTGTGATTTTAAAATGTTTCCCACAAATTTTGTAACATAATTTTAATAATGATGTGGCTATAATAGTTTCAGGCATAATTCATTTTAACATATTTAATATCATAATATGTACATCAAATATTTTAACAACATTTTAACATAGGATTATTATATTTGAATAATTCTCTATTTTCTTTGTTCTTTTTAGGTTATTGGCACTTTGCTTACATACCTCATCATTCTTATTCAGCTAACACCGGATCCTTGCGAGTAGCAGGAAATCTGAGAAAGGATCAGTTACAAGACTTTTTAACTAAACTACTATTTTCAATTAGCATATACTTCATTCCAATGCAGCCGATATTTATTTTGTGCTGTCATACTGATATCATTTTACACTGTCAGTGAGATTTCTTAAACCAATTCTAGTTTTCATTAAGTATGGTAATCTTCATTTGATCATATAAGATAGTGATCTCAAATTGCATGCAGCCAAATGCGCGATCTGTAAATACAAAGCTAAAAGCAAAACAAAAAGTATTTAATATAAATTTTAATTTTCGCTCACTAAATATTTATCAAAACTCTTATAAACTATTATAATAATATCGAAAACGGAAAAAAATCATATTTATTATGAGTTTTTACCTGAAACCCAAAGTTCAATACGTGTAATACATTTCTGTTGGTTAAACTTCGTAATTCAAATACAAGGGGTCATGAAAAACTTCCCCAATATATGAATCACTAGCGACCTATCCGCTCAGCCAACCGAAATGAAATTTCAGATATTGTTATTTGCAGGTATGTGAGGATTTAAAACAATAGAGCTCTCACAGCTACGGTTACAGTGAATGCATTTTGAAATTTTCGAATAGGAACATTTTTCCTCCCGCGGAAATTGATCAGCGCATTGAAAAACCATATATGGAACTATGACACCCTCGTATATAACCATATGTGGAACAATATATAAACACGTATGACGAAAACTGCTAGCGTAAAACATATGCAAAGAAAAGTATTTCAAAGGACCAATGACAACAAACAGAGAAGGCGCGTTGACGTACTTTGAATAATTCACAGCGGATAGACAGTAAAAGCACTAAATCGGAGAACACTACGCGCAAAACATTCATTGTGGAAAATCTTTAATAAGCTCTGTGGGAAAATTATTTCTTTAGTCAGGTGTTCGGGCATGCTAACAAGAGGACACCTACGGGGAAATAAAGAGTTAAATTGATAAAGCTGTTTTATCTTAACCCGAAAATGTTTCCGAAGCAGTGTCAGTTTATTGGCGCAAGACGATGTAAAAACTGTACGTACTAGTAAAAAAATTGAAGAACCTGGATGCACATATGATAAATCGCGATCAAATCTATTATGTGTTCCCGTTGAAGTTGTTGCAGAAATGCATAATACGATTATTTCAGGTCCAGTATTGCCAGCGGTTTGGATGTATCGAAAACCGCACGCCTCAAACTTTTATGCCTTGTTCTGCAGATGTTTCCTTATCGATTGATGCTGCAACCTGCGGACGAGCAACAGCATATCAACTTTGCGAATTTTGTTCTCATCGCATATGGCGAAGGCAACAGGTGGCCGCTGTGGACAGTTTGGACGGGATGGGGGGTATTTCTTCTTAACTGGGAACGTCAACTCCAAGAACCATGTTCACTGAGCTGACGAAAATTCTTTGTTGCTGCGCCGGCGCCTTTACACGAAGCTGAAGTGACTGTATCGTGCTGCATGGCAAGAAAATTCGTTCTCAGTCCTTATTCTTCGAAGGTGTCACTTTAACAGCTATGAAAGCGAGCTTCATCACAAGTGCTCAGTATACAGCAATGTTCCAGAATTACAGCAGCGAAATGTCGTTAATGACAGTGTATGGATGCAAGATGGTGCTCCTTCACCTGTCGCCATATGTGTTGGTTAAATGCTGCAACAGCATTTTGGAAATAACGTCATCTCTAACATCTCTAACCTAAGGTGTACACATCAAATCTACGAAATTTGTCAGAACTGAAAGATGCCATAAAACATGAAGTTATACAGATTCTTCTTACGATGTTACGTTCGTCATTTCATCAACAATCTTCCGCACGCAATGTGTTATCGTCTGCGAAGGTAGGTTTCTTAAAATCTTGTAATTCCGATAAATTTTTGACCTTCTCCGCTATTGTATTATTATTATTATCCTTTACATTAATTGGCTCTTCTTTGCAAATATTTTACGCTGGCAATTTGTTTTTTCATACGCGTATCGTTCCAACGCCGTTTATGGTTTTTTAATGCGCTGATCAGTTTGAGCAGGAAAACAGTTGTGGTTTATAGATTAACTAACTAGGGATTCATAGATTGGGAAACATTTTTTATGACCACTTTGTATATCGAAAGCTAAATATGAAATCAAAATAGATTGGCATTTCTTTCAAATAATTCGAACTTATTTGATTAATCATTAGGCAAAATACTTTAATTTAAACTAAAAATGAACAGATTAAGAAAAATTGTAAGCTTTCGGAAAAAATTTACGCAGTGTAAGTAAACTTGAGAATAAATAACAAAAACATAGGCTCTTTTTTTTTTTTCCAGTGGCAGGCTCTAGCCGTTGAAAGACGTTGGCCACTACTATGGCTGGAAACGGTGGTCTCTTTATTATGGAGGCACTAACAAGTGAGTCACCGTTGCCTCCTATGCAAGGACGAACAAATTATACGCATGCCTTCTCCGGGATTCGAGCCCGGATCCTTTGGGAGCGTAGCTACAGTCACTAACCACTTTTCTAGGCGGCATCACTTTCTTATATTTACTAATCTTTTTTTCGGCGCAGAAATAAAGTAACACATGTTTGTATGTAAATAAACTTCTTTATTTCTTACTATAGCTTGACACTTAATGGCGTTTCAGTTCTGATAAAGGTTTTAGCCTTAGAGAGATTATCTTCAACACGAGTTGTGTACACCAATCGGTGCATCGGGTTTTCTTCTAATTAATTGTCAACAGCGGGAAAAACCTGTTCACATATAAATGCATTCTCAAACAAAAAGATTATTCTTAGTTCAAAAATTCATAAATTAATTTGTTTATTTTTTGACAAGTATGAATAAAAGTTTAAAAAATCTGTACCTTCAAATCTTTGAATCAGATTTACATCACATTGTAAATTAATTAACTCTATTTATAGATTCTCTGATACTTTATTCATGTTCGTTTTTAATGGAAATGAAAATGATATAAACTCGGAAATCTTGAAATCTTTGCAACGCCGTATTTGCAGCTAATATATAACTGAAATGTCTTCGCGAGCCACATAATGTTGCTTCGGGGGCCACGTGCAGATCTTGGCCACCAGTTTGAGACCACTGGTAAAGCTATGTAAAGCTTGAAGTTTGTAAACCAGTTAAAATTTCTTTGCTTGGATCCCTGCTGTATATGTTTAAATTTGTATGTATCTAAATTTGATCCTGTATGACACAAATTTCGGAAATTTGTACACTATTTCACTCTTTCTAAGTAAATCGCTTCGATACAATGACTAATTAATATTCCAGCTGACCGCACTATGTTTCATTATATTTGTGATATAAATTTACAAAGAATTCTTTTTAATTTAAATTCTTTCAAGTTTACATGAAGTTTAGAAATAAACTTGCTCAATACGATATTACGGTTTCATATTTTTTTGTATTCATTTCAACACTTTTGTTTATGGATAGGCTAAATATTTAAAAATTTCCCTTTTCCAATCTATTCTTTTAATTTATCACCCAACTCATGAATTTTTCGAACCATATAGAACGGAAATTTATTTTATTTTTGAATATAAAAATATTTATTGTATATGTTGATGGAATTAGAAAGCAAAAATATCTATGAAAAGTGAGAACAGTTTTCAGTATATGCTATTTAGTACTTTTATAGGTTCAAATTAAGCTCCTCTCGATTGTAAAGTAATGAACTTGTTTTTATAGGTGGAAAACAAATATTTTGGATCTTTAGTTTTCTTTGGGGGGGGGGGAACTGTTGCAAACATTATATTTCAAAGCTAAATGTTCTCGCACGGTGTTCTTGGTGATGAACGGGCTAAATGACAGATTGGTATAGTCCATTCGGAACGAACGTATTAAGTGTTCAGCCATTTAAAACTACAACAAAATAATTAGATGTCGAAGATCTGTTTATTACACTTTTTTCGAATATAACATTCATGTTCCTTTAACACAGTAACCCAAAATTTCAATGCTGTTTAGTTTGAGCGCTATATTTTCAATTATACTCGTAAGCTAGCGTAAGAGTCCCAAAGAAATAAAATCAGATATGGGATTTTTATTCATTCCTTTCTTTCTCTCTTTATTGATCCAGTTTAGGTACTGTAGAGTCATTAGGTTATTTTGAAGCAGAAGATGTGAAAAATGGGCAGTGTCCATGCCGGGACTCGAACCTCGACCTTTCGAATACAAGCCGAGTGTGCTACGCGAAGGCATGATGGAAGGAGGGAGGAAATACTTTATATAGTTTCAAAGGGCGACTGGGGATTAGAGGACTCAATCGCCAGATCCTGGTGGTGATGAATTATTGTTCACCACCCTTTAGTTCGGAAGTCATTTGTAAAATCATAAGGTGTTTTTTTAATGAGGGAGACGAAAATGTGCAGTGCCCTCCTCAGGATTCCAAACTTAGGTCTCTCGAAAACGCGCCGAGTGTGTTACCGTTACCCCACGAAGGCATGATGAAAGGAAAGAGAAAATATCTTAGAGTATTAACAATTTATATCTTTATTTTATTTTTAATAATATCTCTAAGTGGTGCAGTTTACAATATACCCAGCTCATGTGACTGTATTAATGTTTTAACCAGGTTGAATTCAGTTTGAAAATGTATTTTAAAAACAAAGCTCTTCACTCACAGAATCCAGTAGGCATAAACTAAAATTTCTTGCAATTGTCATTAAATGAAAAATCTCAAAGCATTGAGTTGGATTGAAAGAAATGAAATTTGGCTTTTGGAATGCATGCTTTTTCTTCCTTTGCAACAATTCTATTTCCTTAAGTTGTATCAATCGCATGAAAGCAACATATGGAAACTTACCGTTAACGTGCATACGATTTTTAAGAACTGAATATTATGTTAGCTACTGAATAATATTCCTACCATCGTGCGCTCGCTTTATTTTAAACGATTAAACAAAACAATTTCATGTGTCTACTTTGAAGCATTATGAAGTAAATTCTGAAAGTTCACACGCAATCATCTAGTAATTTTTAATTTTGTAAGGATTTTCAAGCATTTTTGTTTAAAATTATAATGCAATTAATTATTTTTGTCTTTAATAGTCATAATTTGAAACTAATAATTATTTTAAATAAATCTTACTGCTAAATTAAAATTGTCATTAACATCATGATGTATTTTAAAGAAAAGGATTTGGAGCAAAACAGAAAAAGATTAACATTTCATTACTTTTTATTAATCCATAATGAATAATTCCTTTCTAAGGTATAAACGTCAATGGTGTATCGAGCATTACTTTATTTAAAAAACCCTTCAAGTAATTGTAATCTTAATACTCCTTTGAAGCTGTCCGAATTCCTTCTACCTTTTCCTCAAAAGCACATTATTAGCATCTTTCATGTTTGATGCTTCAAAGTCAGCATTCTGATACATTGGGAGCCATTTGCACAAACACAACTACACAAGTAAATACGGCTCCTAAAATCTAGAAAAGAAAAAGAATTTTTTTTACACTCATATTATTTAATTTTATTTTAACTCATATTTATATTTAATGAATATTAAATAAGTATGAAACAAATATAATAATATATCA
>KK114958.1:29421-57198 GCA_000611955.2 Stegodyphus mimosarum
AAATAAATATTAATACATAAAATAAATATATCAAACGGTAAGTAGAATAAAATTTCTATCTCTTATTTTATGTATTACTTACATCGTGAAAAAGGCAAAAATGGAAATTTCCTACTTTATATAATATTAAACGTGAGTGCTTAAGATAACATTAAAAGTCAGGCTTATTTTTAAGTAAGTCAGCAATAAGCTTGAGATTCTGTACCAGGAAATAGATTAAGAAATGTTAAAATAATATTGATGGCAAATGGATCAAGGGCTAATTAGATGGATGCTTAGCAGAATGAATGCCTCTCTGAAGCACTTCAAAGGAAAACAGAGCTGTGAAATCTTCTTGCTTCCAAAACATTCAGCTGCGGGAAACAAACCTTGCAAAAATTACTAAAGTTACAGGCTTACGTCCATCGGCTATTAGTGGGTATGAATCCTGACAGTGAATGGAAAGTAACTTATACTAAGTAAATCTCAAAAGCTAACTCTAAATTTCTAAAAATAATGTATAGAAATCTTTGTCAGGAGGAGCGCGATCGATTACCCCGCATAAGATCATGAAATATATGGCATTAGAAACATTTTATATGAATTTAAATATTGGAGTGAATGTGTATAAAAATGAACTGTCGGATATGCTATAAATCGCTTGAATTACATACTTACATCATCTAGATGAGCTATTAGATAAGAAATGCATAAATTTCTAGCAGCACTTACTAAACCAGGAGAATGATAAATTACCTGTTAGCATAACATAAAGGGACGCAAAAATTAGGAAGACTAAAGTAGCTCAGCTTTCCTTGAACGTTATGAAAATTTATCAAAGGAAAATAAACAATAGTAATACCAACACAAAGGGAAAAATTCATATTTATATTTATTTTCTTTTTGGAATCTAAATTTTGGTACCTGGAAGAAACTTCTCACTTTATACTTAGCAGTTCAAATGTATAGGGTTAACTGTTAAATTTTCAAACTGTCACTTAGTTCAATACACTCTAACATGTTGAATTAATTACAAAATAACTTTCTTAAACTAAAAAAAAAACAAATTATGAAAACTTTTAAAATTTCTAGAGAAAACTTTCTAAGTGGGCTAAAATGTGACAATAAATAGTGGCAACCCTTTTTCTTTCATTTATTAAATTTTTCAACACATGCAGAAAAATTACGTGTATTTTCTATTCAAGAAACTCTTATTTCTTACTCAGCATTACTCCTTATTACTTACTTTCATTCTTGACACTTAACATGTGATAGCATTCTGATTTGTATCTTTGGAAAAAATTTAGTAGAAAGTACTTTCATTACAGATTACAGATGCTCATTTCTGAACAGTGTCCTTTCCTCAGACTTATTAATTTTCAACAGCAAAAAATACTGTTCACAAATAAATGTACTCCCAAACAAAGCGATTAATCTTATTTAAACAATTCGTAACTGGAGGTTTCTACCTTTTGGCAAGTGCCAATAAAAGTTGATAAAATCTGTACCTTCAAATCCTTGAATAAAATTTGTATCGCACTGGTTAATTAATTAGTTCCATTTATAGATTTTTCTAGTGCGTTATTCACGTTTGTTTTAATGTAATAAAATTTGACTACAAATCATTAAAAATATATACATCAAAAAACATACAAATCAATACATCTTTCTTCAAATTCTCGTCGTAATAATTCTACTTTTTTTGCATATTTTTAACATTTTTCATATGAAATAATTGAGCATTATATAGGAAATGTACGAAAATTTTGAGTCAAGTTGTATTTCCCATACTTGCAATTTAAAAACTTTAAATGGTTGCATAAAGTTATTCTTGCCTTCCAGCTCTAGTTGAGAAAATTTAAATGTCCAATTTTTATTTAAATGTACATTAAGTCAATAAAGAAGGCTAAATCATTTCTCTATGTGCAGTTATATAATTCGTTGATGGTTTTATATAGTTATTTATTTATTTTTGTGTCATGAAAAAACTGTTAATTTATTAAATCGAAAAACTGTTTTAATACTTGCCTTCTAATACTTGCTCCTCGACATGACTACCTTACCTCATTATACTAAATGATTTATCTGTATTTTTTCTTAATTTAATCAAGCAATGCAACAAACTTGATGATTTAGAATTCGTTCGTGGATCAAGTTTATTATTTTAGTTGTTGTTTCAATGACCCTCAACGTATGTAAACCTTTGACAGAATAGTTACAATCGATTCGTAACTAAAATGTATTCGCGGGTTGCACTAAATTGCCTCGGGGCCACCAGTTTGAGACCACAGCAGTACGATAAATGAATCAAACAAAATGAAGATGACATAAAATTACTGAGAAGTTGTAGAGACATTAGGTTATTTCGAAGCAGGAAAGATGAAAAAATGAGCAACGCCTTTGCCGGGAATCGAACCACGGACCTCTCGGTTACGCGTCGAGCGTGCTGTCCACTACACCACGAAGGCACGCGAAGAAGGCGGGAGAAATACCTTATAAAGTTACGAGGTTATTCGTAAACTATATAAAGGTATAAGAAAGTAAAAAGTTTCGATTATTTTCGAGTGTGATAATATATTTTAAGCTTAGTGCCTCTTAATGCAAACCTCAATGTTAACAGCATTGCTTCATATACAATAAACTCATTTTCTCTCAACTCTCACGTGAGTCAACTCCTTTCCCGGGCGCACGCTTGTTTCACACAATAAAAGCTTCAGTTAAGATTCAAATTCTATTTGTTACTCTCTACTTGCTTTGTTCGTTTACTAAAACTAAGCATGAGTGCAATCTGTAACTTCTAAGTGAAGAAACAAACAGAAAAAAATGTCACACTTCCATAAAAAAAGTATAATCGTACTTACACTAAGGAAAAAGTGCTTTGATATCGTGAAGAAGTTTCCCGCTGTAAGAACTACAGGATCTATCCCCTCTCGAATAAAAATGGCTTTCAGCTATAAAACGAGAGAAATTTTTCAGGTTTGATGTCGACGACCCTAGAGTGAAAAGCATGCACACATGCGGGATATTATCCGCTCAAATGGTTAATTACATAAAGGCAGAAAAATGCAAAAATTCAAATTTCAGTTTTTTATGACATTTATCTAGGATGAGAATTAAAAGATAAATTGTTTGAAATAAAGGAAAAAACTGGAGCATAAAAAATGGGGAGGAATTTCTGTTTGGAATTCTTATTCAGTGCTTTCCAAATGTGACTTACAAGGAGCTAAGTTATAAAGCAACAGAAAAAAATAAGGAAAGGTACACGCTATAAATTCCTTCAAAGCAATGAAAACTTTCAGAAACCTTAGAATTTAATACGCTACTTATCTGCAATTCTGAATGCTTTGATGTTATTGCGCTGATCATAACAGTAATGCGAAGTTTCGCAAGCGAAAGTTTATTTTGCTTGATTTAAGGGTTAGAAGTATTCAGATTTTAAAACTAAGCAGCCTTATTATTTTACAGCATTTCAATATTATATCTTAATCTTAATGATCCAATATTGCTTTAGGAAATTTTCAGACATTATGAATATTTCAATTATGAGAACTGAAACATTCATAATGTTATACATATAGTCATATTCATAAATTTATGAATATTTCATTTATGAAAAATTGAAACGGTCCCTTTTTTAATTCTTCACTGGCTGCATTCAACACCACGTGGACAGTTTAAGTACACTAAAATTGAAAATTCTTCCAATTTTCTAAAGTTTGCGAGAATGTTGTAAAAAAAAAAGGGAAGGTACTTTCACAAGCGTTCCTCGTTAATCACTCGGTTTACTTTTAAATAAATCAATTTTGTAGAAGACACAAAATCTAGCTTTTTAAATTGTCTTATTTATATGGTATTTTACAAGGTCTTTATATGGTAAATTTTAATACGATCTTACGTTCAGCAAATGTCTTACTCATTCTAAAAAAAAACGCAAAATATTCGATTCTCGTACACCGAAATCTAACCGAGATATTTAATATTAAATATGAAGATTATGCCTTCTGAAAATTCAGAAGTTGTATACAAACTGAAGAGCAAAAAAAAAACGAAATTCAGTTTAATAAAAAGTTTCTGATACTAGTTAATTAAAAGACGAGAGCAGATTTTTTTTATGACAAGTTTTGATCAATGCAAATAGTTTCGCCAAGAAGGTCATATTCAGAGACACTTAACAGAATTCGTTATTTAGAAAAAGGTGGTAGAGGTCTAACACTGGCATCTAGCCAAAGATAAAAGCTTTTATATCATACAGCTCAGGAACTTTACTGCGTAAAATAAATACCAGTATCATATAGTTAAATAAACTTCCTGCAAGTTCTCTGTATGTTACATACATCACTGATATGTCTTATGTTTCACCCCTTATAAGTAGCATCCTTATATTACTTAGGGTAGTAATCCTGCCATTTTACTATTCCTATATATACCATTAATCTTACTATAATTCTAGGTATGTTACTCTATTTATACTAGCTTCAGTGATATTTTAACTAAGAAAAATACTTTGAATTCATTTCATCTGCAAAAATATTTTGAGTTGTTAATTATAGTTCACATTTGGTATACTTTGAATATTTAAGTACTATTGTTATAATTACATGTTAAGTTGTCAAACGTCAACTTTTCAGAGTAATGAAGGGCCGTCGCTAGGCTTTTTTGTCGCTCATAGCTTCCGCACTATTTGCGCCGTTAATAGGGTAAAATACCGACACATTTCTATGGATTTTCAATGCAACGTTTAGTATATCCTCAGAATAACATGAAAATTAACACTATTAGACACAAAAGAAAACTGCTTATAAATCTGAATTGAATAATAAGAAAAACGTACATTTATTTTTACTTAAACATTGACTGCCCCGCCCCAGGGAATTCTTCACAGACTTACTGTTAAACCATTACAACTTACTATTAAGTAAGATCGCCACATTATGCTTAGCCATTGGGAGGGGGGGAAGAATCACACACAGTTGACTTTCTGTGGACAGTTTGTCAAATTTTAATTTGATTACAACTTTTGTTTAAGTTTTATGACTTTCATTTCATTTTTCTTCCTTTATGGCAGCTTTTTCCAGATCACACTATAATGTATTTTCTCCCCTTTTTCGCATGTCTTCCTGGTGTAACTGGAAGCACACTCGACTCATATTCGGGAGTCCGGAGTTCGAATTCCGGCGAGAGCATTGCGGATTTCTTCAGTTCCCTCACATCGAAAAATTCTAATGATTCTACAGTGGCGCCCGAATTAAAAAAGGTGGTGAGTGACAATGCGTCACCACCAGGATTTGGCGACTGGTCCCCTCATCGCCAGTCGCCCTTTAAAAAGGGGACTATATAAGGTATTTTTTCCTCCTTTCCGCATGTCTTCTTGGTGTAACTGTAACTATCATCGAAAAATCCTAATGACTCTAGTGTATACAAATTAGTAGATTATTTGAGTAAAAAACGAAAGAGTTGCGCAGTAGAAGCTATACTATTAGTGGCTGGCTACAGTTCTTCCATAATTAATCTGCTACTGATTAAAATAATAACTGAGAATCGAGAGTTAAAACAATACCTGGAAATGAATAATATGGCCCTAATAAAAGATAAAGAACGCTAAGAAAATCTACCCCAGTTTTCGTTGGTTTGCTTAGAATTATTGAGGCCGTAATTTACGGCGTAGTTTAAAGCGGTTAAATAGTCGATAGCTCTTCAATTGCATTAGGTTCCAAAAGTTTTCTGTTAATTTAATTTGGCTATGCAGTTCGCAACCGTTATTTGAATTATAATTTGAAAGCAGTTAATTTTTCTGAAAGTGTTTAATTTGTTCTATATAGGTAAAATTTATCGTTATTATGTTTCAAATGAGTTTTTATTTTCACCTGTAGATACAGTTCTTGGGTGTCGGCAAAAATTCTCAAATATCCTTCAGTTTCTCAAATATCCGTTAGTAAGGTTTAAGTAATTAAATTTTAAAGTAAGTATTGGCTAGAACTCCACAGCACTATTAAAAGCATATTTAAATTTTGCACTATATAATTTCATGAAATTTCATTCTACATCTATAGATATCTACTTTACCTATCTGTATCTTTCTCTCACGTCTTTCATCAAACTTCATTATGCGTAAGATGCATTATGCGTAAGATGTAAGTTCATTATGCGTAAAAAATAGCGAAGATGTTACGCTATTTTTCCCTCAAAACTTAGTGTTAGTGTTAGAGTGTTAGTCCTTCTTGAAACTAATTTTCTTCATTTAATAGTACATTTAAATACATATTTATGAAGATAAAGAAAATAACGTTATGTAGTTTACAAATAAACAAATGTAAAGGTCAATATAAAAAATAACTCAAATCAGCAAAAAATTTTAAAAATTAATTAAAAGATTTTTTGCATCTTTTTTCTAACTTAATTATTATATTATTAATTCTAATAATAATTTTTATATTCATTTATTCAGATTTCTAAAGCTATTACACTAGACTCACAAAACATCGGTTATACAGCCAGCTACTAGAATTCAAACAGATGTACCAAAGAGCACATTCTAAACCTAATTGTATGAAGAGCTCTCAACAATGCCATTTTTAGGAATGTTGCTTGAAAAAAATATAGCAGTATGCGTTCAATAAATGAAATAAGCGAAAGGTACGTATAAGTAATAATATACTGGAATGACAATTTATAAAAATATTACACCTTCGTTTCTTAATGTAAAAGAAAATTCTTTTAGAATAAAAGGGTATGTGTTCAGAAATTCTACACCACATTTTTATTAATCTTTAAAATGACAGCTTTAAATCTTTTAAAATGAAAGTTTTTTGGATTAAATGCTGCATAATAAATATGCAAATTTGTTCCGAAATTAAGATATCAAATTCTATATTAATGATTTTTATGCATTACCTGGTATCGAACTTCTTTCTCCAAGCCAGAAATGTCAAGCCTCCAAGTTTCAGTCACAAGACTGTTAATCTAAAATTAGTGTCAGATTATATAAATAAAATTTAACATTTTCTCATCATCAAAATTAGAAAGGTATCTTTTACTTAGTACAGAGATATAGAAATAGAAGGCTATATTTCATATAGTTGCGTCATCATTCCCTGCAATGATCCCAAGATGCACATTAAACACTGCTGTGTTTCTAACGCTATATAAAAACTAATGTGAGAGTATTTATGAAGTAATGGTACAACAAATGGTAATTAGTCCCACACAAGGTATTGTTTGCTTAAAATTAGTATATTTTGCTTGAAATTGTAAATGAATCAGCAATTATAAAGTTAAAATAAGGTCTTTTTATAAATGTGTTGATTGTGTTAACGTTTCAATAAAAGTTTATGTACTTTTTCTTTTACGTGTTTTCTACTTCACTCTTTGTGAAGTACGAAAGATTGTTCTGCAGACAACTGCAGATAAAATTTTAGGAGTTTTCTCTTAAAATTAAAATACAAATTATGCTTGTCATTAAAAATAAGCAAGCTTAAAATATCGTTTTATAAGCTTATATTAAAAAATGATAGCCTTCTTTTTTTCTATAATGCTAAATGCAGCATTAGTGGCACCAACTTTAAATAAGATAGTTTTACACAGAAATGCAATATATCGCATTCATTTTAATACTTGCATTTTTCGAAATCACATATCAAATTATAGATTAGCTTCCATTATAAAATTACTTATATTTACATATGTATAAATCGCCATGTGTATGCGTATTTCTATCATAAATGTCACATATTATTCAAATTTACTTCGTTTTCAAAGTTTTTTGTACCTTTCTTAGCTTTGAGATTAATTTTAATTTTATTCACATAATGTAATTTCTTCTTTCTTATTATATTCAGAAAAACAATGAAGTACAAAGCAATTAATAATATCAACAATTTTGTATTTAATTACTTTTATCACTTAAGCAGAATATGCATTTCACTTTTAAAAAAAGGCAAGAAAACTATTCCACTACCTACTTTTCAACCACTACTACCTACTTTTCAACCACCACTACCTACAATTTTCCAATCAGCCACTACCTACAACTTTACCAACTATCACCGACAACTGTACCAACAACCGCTGATAAGTATACAGAAAAATTCAGTAATATTTGATATTTTAGAGCCATACACTCGAAACCTAGAGGAAGATTTTTCAAACTACATACATGTACCACTAATGGTGCATTACATTATTTTTGGTGGCACATTTTTTACACAAAAGATTTAAATGAATGTTCAAAACGAATGTAATATGACGCGAATTTTTATCGAAAAATGCTTTTATGATTGTACATATATTTCTGATTCTTATACGTGTAGTACAAAATGTAAAAAGTTTGACAAAACTTAGTTTAGAAGGTGATGCGGGAAGTTCACGCAATTTCCTTTTAGCTCTTCTAATACAGATATTTGCAAATTCTATGCCTAGAGACGAGCTTTATGAAGGCGAGAAGAAGTCGTCAGGAGGGTGATAAGCTCTAGCTGGACTTCGCGTATGCCTAATGCATAGTGGCATTCATTACAGGCTTTAGTTAAACCTTTACGTTTCACAAGCATTAAATTACAAATTTTTAAAAAATTTTAAGTGCATTTTTCAAGAACTATGCTTTTTAGGCAAGTTTCATGTTTCAAAATGATAAAAAAAAAAGTATTATTTTTTAGTGATTTCATTATTCCAGAAGAGAAATTTTTAAAAGGCAGTAATAAATGTGCTGCATGCATTTGCTATACAATCAAAATTTTAATTACAACATATCTCCCTAAAATAGTACTTCTCAGAATGCTTGTGGTGTGCGGTTTTCATAACACTAATAGCAATAAAATAACGTTTTCAGATCCGAGTGATGGGGTTTTATTAGAAGATTAAATTATAACAATTATTTCTCAGGTATTAAGTTTACAGCAATCATTAAATTTTCCTTACTAAGGTAAGATTTAAATAAAGCTTTTAAATAAAGCAGTTTTATTCCTGTACGTGGCATTAAATGAAAATATATAAATGTATTGTATTGTAATAATTAATAACTTTTGCATTGTCGACACTTATTTTCAATAAATAATGATGTGTGTGAAACTACATCATTTGAGGCAGCTGAGTGAATGTTTGAAAGTAGAATGATACATAAATATTTTTGTCTTACGACATCGATATTTGACTTAAAATTAACTGCTGATTTTAACGTAACATTTTAATACCTGTGTCTGAAAATTGGTTCCTTCTGTTGCCAACATCGTGAGCTTTACAAGTTGCAGTATCACAATAAAGGCAGGAAGTAATACTGAAATTGAATCGTTTTCCCTTAACTGGAGTATTGTCCAATAAAGCCCTACACAAAATAAAGCAGGATTGCAGATAACGCTGACGCATAGCAATGAAGAAAATACTCCAGAAATATGCTGAGCGGTAGAATGCAAATTTTCGTAGTATTCGTTCCATACCCAAAATTTTTCTTCAAAATCAAAAGCACTTTTGTTTTTCAATAAAATAAATTCTCTTTTAGACTTCCGAATAGCATCTCGCATTGCTTTGGATATGCAAAGAATCCATAAATCAACAAGAATCGAAATAGTAAAAGTGTGAAGTACTGGGAAAAGCCGAAAAGTTAAAAGAAGAAAATATATCACAGCATTATCATTACGCAATTTAGGTATGATTAAAGAGCTTTGCAAGTAACAATCTTCTTTCTCGTCAATAAGCATTGTTTGATTAGTCATCTTGCATTTTGTAATACTCATTAAACCTGTGAAAGAGAATGCTAAAGCTAATATGCCAAAACTTACAGCTAAATATTTTGAAGAACTGGCTGTGATAACGAATTTTTTAGAAAACATAAACACTGCATGTAAGATGGTTGCCATTTTTTTAATAGTTATCATCATTAAAATATGACTTGTAAAACCTTGAAGTAAAAAACCTGCATGAACGCCTTCATAAATAAGTAAAAGGGATATATTAGGCTCTTGAAGTCGCTTTAAAATTTCAGCCGAACTCTCAATTATACATATGATGTCAAGTAGAATGAAAAACATTGAAACAAATATTAAAGATGATGACAGAGGACTGTCTTTCAAGTTATATCTTGATTTTAAAGGGAGAAACCCGGAGCATCTCATAATATAAAAGACATGAGGAAATAGTCGGCTGATATATACGCTCCTGTTCTTTTTTGCAATCACTGAAGTTTTCTTCATAGTTTTATGCTACATAATGTAATTTCATCATTTTCCTCGAAAGTTGAAACTTGAATTATTTATTAAATTTTTTACGTCTTTCAGTACCTCCACTACATTATCATACTGAAAATGTAATCTCGAGTTTTCTTTTGGGCATGATTGGGGTTTCTAGAGTATATCACATCTTCCTTAGCTGTTGCACCACGTACAAAACAAAAATACAAACCTGTGATTAAAATTTCAATTACCAAAGACATTTTTCTCTTGCGTTACTTTAACTTCAAATTCAGAATGCAACATAAAAGGAAGAATCACCAATGTAACCAAGACTAGGATTCTGTTGCTTGAGAGCTGCTAGCTGTAAATAGAGCTTGTTCTATTCTTTTTATTCTTTTTTCCTCACCATGGTCATTACCCTCTTTGAAACTACAATTCTTGTTTCAGTAGAAGATTTAAATGCAATAAAAAGCATTTCACTGAAACTGGTTTTATTGCAGCTAAACTCTTATAAAGGAGGTATTGCTGCAGAACGTAGTGATCTTGCGCAAACTCGCATTAATTTAATATTATTTTCATGGCTAAACGAAAGAACCGGCCTATAATATTCCAGATATTTTATGTACGAACGTTTTTGTGGAATGATACAATAGTTACGCATTTTCATAGTAAAAGATCCTTCATTTTCTTTTTAAAAGGTGCTATATCGAAATTGTTGAGGCACAGAAAATACAATTGCGTGTTATGAGTTGCTAAAAATCTGTTTTAGCCAGATTATTGACTTTTTTCCACTTCAGTATGTTATTTTACTGCACTGCGTGCGCTATGATTTTAGCTTTATAATGCAGCTATCATAATATTAATCTATCCAAATAAATGGTTTTTATGTTTCTCTATATGTCAATATTTTATCTAAACACTGGTATACTGAGTTAGTAAATAAGAAAATAAGCGCAATAGCTTATGTAATAGGGCATATTCATGCTATGGAAATGATATTTGCCACGAAAAGAAGTGATATGCCCGCTAAAATAAACCGAATGCTTATTTTGAATGCATGTGCACAGTATGCCTGCGTTATAAGATGAGTCAAAAAGCTTGCGTGAAATCTTCGTATTGGAATAAAAAATTAATCCTTGAAATGGAAGAGTCTGGTCAGGCACTCAGCATCAAAATACAAGATATTTTTTGGTAGATAGATGCACATAGTATATAGCTATAAATACATGCGCTCATATAATTTTGGAATTGAATAAATATGAGTCTGTTTACTTTTAACTGTTTTAAATATAAAGAATGTTATTAGTCTTGAGAGATACATTTGTTTCGAGATACCCCATCACATAACAATTTTTATAGCCTAAATGAACTTCAAGACACAAGAAAAGATATCCCAATTTGTGAGATTTTCTGCCATTTTTCTTTGCATTTTGGAGATCCACGTTTAAGCAGTTAAAGAACATACTTATGACTATCATATAACGAAGATTAACTGCCAATGAAAAGAATAGGCGCAATGTGAAATACGAAGTTTTCCTTTAATTTTGAATTTTTGGAAGAATAATAACAGGTGTTTTTTCTATATGCCGCATTTTACTATATGTAAAAAATAATAATAACAGAGAGATTTGATAAATTAAAGACACAAGTGTAAGAAAATATATTACAAAGACAGATCTTATCCTGGCGACAATTTTTCCTATGGCAAGAAGAAATCGAATAACTCCCAAAACTTTTACCTATAACTTTGAAGATGAAAGTACAATGAATGATGCCTTTGGAGCATATTTGTCAAAGCGGCCATCTGAACTAAGTACAATCGCGCGCATAATCAGACCATTTGGTTTCTTTCCTTTTCGTTTCAGGTCAGATACAGCAAATAACGGAAACTTACATACCGAGATATCAACATTTTGGTTGCTGATATCTTTAATCATATTAATTGGCCAGCTAAGCAATCTTTCGTTTACAGCAGGTAGTTACATTCTATATGACAGTGCAAAGTGGTCTGGTTTAGTTCCAACAGTATGGTTATTGACGCCCTCCATAATATTTGTCCAGTCGACATTTTACCAAATCGTCATGCTGATGCGTTTGAAAAAGTTGCCTGCTGTTTACAAGAATATAGCTATTCTTCTTTCTATTTTGAAAATACCTTCATCTCGGAAGATAAAGACTGCTATAATTTTAATTACATGTTTTTCTCTGTTGCTACCTTTTATCGCCTATATTAGTACATGCAAAACTTTATCTAGGGCTGCCGTATTAAATAAGGCTTTGCAATCTGAACATTGCACGATATGGTATTCTAAAATGTTTTCTCAGTTTAGTCAAGATCGTATGTGGTACATTATATTAGGCCTACAATATATGGCCTTATTTCTATCAGCTATAGGTCCTTTGTTATTAGAGCTATGGATAGCCGTATGCACAAAATATATATGTGATGTTTTTTGCTATCATTTAGAAAGCCTGAAGACTATAATCGTTGATGATGAATTCGTTGAACCGCTTAAATTATCGGCATGGGTTCGTGATTTCTCTTGGGCATATTCTCTAACTGATGAATTTGTGCGCTTCATATCCCCCATGCTACTCATTACTCTTGTGACAAACCCAATTATATTTTGTTTACAAGCCTTTTGGCTAGCTGAAAGTCATAATTATCGCATGTTTAATTCTTTGGAATCAGCAGTTTTCCCTGTAATTATTCTTATGTCTTCTTTTTTGAGAGTTGCATATTTAGGACTTTCTGGTGAAAGTTTTACAGAAAATGTAAGTTCAAAAAATTTTGCTTGTATTTTGATTTTGTGTTTGTCGTTATGCATGCATTTTTACAGTTCAAAAGATTTAAGACATTTAAGTTCAAAAGATTTTGTTTATACTTTGATTTAGTATTTATACTTGTGCATATTTTTTACAGTGATTTCGTTCAAAATAATTTGGTTGTACTTTGATTTAGTATTTATATTTATGCATACATTTATTATAGAGTTTGACTTGCTTTGATAGCATAAACTAGATTAAACTCCTGATAATTATAACAGCGAATTATCGCTGTGTCTGAAACAACTACAGAAAGGTCTAAAACAACCTTTTTATTTAACACAACTTAAATACAAATGCACGTTTTGTGCTTAACAAAATCAATCACCACTTGTGGCGATGAAATTAAAGTAACATTCAAATTTAAATTAAAACGCAAGTTAGAAACCAAAGCCTACACAATTAAATTTAAATCGAAGTTGGCTCCAAGCTCTAACCGGCGTAATAATTTAAATATCGGCAGCAAATAACACAATGCCGTATAATAACAAACTTAACTGGGATAGCAGAACTAAAATAACGTGCCCTCGAGAAACAGAAACTTGCTCTGTCTTACAGTCCCAAAACCTCAGCTTAATTACTCTTTAAATCATTTGAATTTACTGGATCCTGTCAGTTTGTTTATAGCAGAATCATGGAAAATTATTGCGGCAAACAATCAGCGTAGAACAAAACTGTCCACGTAAAATACGAAGTGAAAAAAAAATGCAAGGGCTTTTTTCTCTTGTAACTATTGTTGATAATGCCATTTATAACTTAGCTTCTTTATTTCTAATTATGTTTATTCTTTCCTTCTTTGCGGTAATTTTTAATAGATTTAATTTACGGAAATAAATTATCTTATTCTTTAGATTAAACAGCCTCAGCTAAATTGTTAATAGAGTTTCTCTGTTTATTATAATACGGATTCCCTTTTCCTGCGTGTTTCAGCGTCCTTGGATTAAGCAAGATTTTGAGCTTAACCGTAAGCGTCGTCCTCAGCATTAAACAACTAAATCGGGAGTTGATTATAGCTAAAATTTAAAACTTCTAGATAAAAATTCTTTATATTTTGACAATATTTCTGTGTGCGCCACTTTGCATACCATTCTGAGCTGATTAAGGTACCAAAATAATGCATTTACTAATGCAGTACGTAAGAAATCAGCATATAAATATGTTATGTAGCAGTAGAAAAAGGAAAAAAAAAGCCTTCTCTTTTTCATATTTAAAAAAACTGGAACTTCGGTTAAAATTCGATTGCATGAAACAAAGATTATTACTTAAAAAAAATGAGAAAAGGATTCTTTTTTACACTTTTCCGTGTAAATTTCCTCGTTTGAGAAGGAGAGGTACATAACGATTTAAATTAAAGACAGAAATTGATTTAAAAAAATAATATAGTAAAAATGATAGTTAGAATGATAGCGTAAATAAAGGCAAAATTTCATTTATCATGATATATAAGGTGTGAATAGTTAAAAGATATTGGCGCAGATTAATTCGTATAGTATACCTACTCAGATGAGGAAGAATTTGCGCAGAAATTACAAAAACGTGTGCTGTAGTATAATAGAACAAAGTACCTATACAAGTTTTACCTACGATTTATCTTCTGTTTGCCACCATTATTCATTTTGGGAAATTTCATTTAGAAGCAATAATAATAACTTCACTCGAATTACAATAAAGGAGATATTATTTGATGTAAATGGAACCAAATGGTAATCGAATAACTGAGGATGTCGCATAACATAAACACAAAGATCGGTTGTAGAGAACATTAGGATTTTTGAAGCAAAAAACTGACTATGGACTATGGACTGGACTATGACCCCGGGACTGGAATCACGAATCTTTCGACTGCCAACTAGACATCTACCGACTCATCACGAATGGTCGCGGGGGAGAATGCAGTAATTTCTAATACGGTTGTTGAAACAGATTCGTGGAACAAAAGTGCAAACTTGCAGCAATGCAAAGACCACAAATGTAATAGCAAAACATCGTAATTAGTGCATAACTCTGTTTATTTATTCATTCGTTTATGTTAACAACAGTTGAAGTTATCTCATTAGGATATAAGTCTTTTAATGAACATATTGCACTGAATAAACGTTGCAAAAAACAGAAAAAAGAAATATGTTGCGATAGCTATTAAAGGAGGTAACTATACGTCCTGTGTAAAAGTTAAACAAATTGTTTTGAGAAATGCTAGTTAGTGCCATGGCCAGGTTAAAATTTTTCTCACTTGAGAGCAAAACAAGCATGTTTCTAGCCTGAATGAAACACAGGTAAAAGAAATGATAAAAAGATTTTTAGCAGGAATTAAGTTTTCATGGTGTGTCGAATTAACCGAATCGAAACTCCATTACACATACTGATACTTTTTGTTACTAGTAAAAGTAATTTTCTATCTTTTCAGGTTAATGCACTGTCGAAACTTGTACCGCAGATTCCTCATATTGGATTTCCAGCAGAAATAAAGTATCAGGTAAATTTAGTTATCGGTAATCCTCAGTGTTATTCAGTTAAATCAGGAAACACCTTTTCATTGGTTTAGAACTGAAAATGTACGTGTTATCAACAAAAATGAGCTCTTAATAGTAAAGTTGCAAATGTAGACTTAAAATATGATGTCGCTAAAATCACTGAGGTAAAATATGATAATATGGTAAAATATGTGCTTTCAACTTAATGATATTGAAGCAGAAAAAAAGATGACAAATTAATAACTCATCTGAAAAACAAGATAATATTAGTTAATTTAGTAATTTGTCATTTGATATCGCCTTTGCTTATGGTTGGGTAAAATATGTTACAGCCGACTTGCACGATACAAAATTGTACATTCAGTTACCTATCGAATTTTAATGTAATTTGTTAATGTTACGCTTCATTGAATGTAGCGTTAAATATTTGAAACAAACGCGGAATTTTAAATAAATTAATTTAATGAGCCTATAGGGTATTTCTCCCGCCTTCTTCGCATACCTTCGTGGTGTAGTGGTCAGCACGCTTGACGCGTAAGAGAGAGGTCCGTGGCTCGATTCCCGGCGAAGGCGTTGCTCATTTTTCATGACTCCTGCTTTTGAATAACCTAATGTCTCTACACTGGCTCCCGAACTAAAAAAAGGTGGTGGATGATGATTCTCCGCCACCGGGATTTAGCGACTGGGTCCCCAAAAACCCAGTCTCCCTTTAAAAGGGGAGTACATAAGGTATTTCTCCCGCCTTCTTTGCATGCCTTCGTGGTGTAGTGGTCAGCACTCTCGACGTGTACCGAGAGGTCCGTGGTTCGATTCCCGGCGAAGGTGTTGCTCATTTTTCATGACTCCTGCTTCTGAATAGCCTAATGTCTCTACAAGCCTTAACATCGAAAAAAATGGCGAGCTCTTCAAAATAAGCATTAGCACAGCAGAGTAGAATTTGATTGCGGTATACGGCATAGATTGACTAGCTCCATATTAGTAATCCTTAAGCATCCTTTAGAACAATGGTTTCAAACTGCATGAGGGCTGAATGCATTATCTGAAAGCAGCTGGATAGCCGGATTTTGTTTAACAAAATTTGAAAAAAATATGTAAGTGAATAAAAAAATTGCAGCTAAATTTTCAGTTTTACTTAAAATATTTGTAAACTTGTACATTAATAATAATGCAAACGAAAAAAGTTAAATTTATACTTATTTTCTAATTAAATTCTAAAGGTTGGTACTTCATAAAAATTTCTATTGTTTCCCCTTTGATTCCACCGCATTCTGTTGGCTCCATATTGAAATTTTGACTGACATTATTTCAAATAACTGTGATATTTGAGCAAACCATTAAACAACCTACTTAATATAAAATATAAATAAATTATGAAGACTTTCAAAGTTTTCTGATGAAACTTGTGAATAAATAATGACAATCCAATTTCTTTCTTTTATTTTCTAACTTTACCTTCGACACATACAGAAAAATACATATGCTTCCATGTAAGTAATTATAAACCTTATTTCTTACTACACCTTGACACTTACGGCGTTTCGATTCGGATAAATTTTGTATATTTTTTTTGCATATTCTTAAAATTTTTCATTTGAAATAATGGGTCAGGAATTACGCGGTAGGAGAAAGAAAGGTTTTCGAATCTAGTTATGCTTCCCATTATTGCAACTTTAAAAATATACAAATTTATTCTTTCCTTTAAGCTTTTTTTTTTGAGCGTATTTAAATTGCCGTGTAAATCAGGAAGGAATGCTAAATCACCGTCATGTGACCTGGCGTACAATGACAAAGTACCAAATCTGTTTCGTAAGCCGCCAGTTTGAGACCACAGCCACAGAGACACATTTTCGGAGTTCTTACTGATTTTACACTCAGAATAAAATTCACTTAACCAGCCCGTTCTTCAACGAGCTCGCTCCACCACGAATTGAAATCCGATAAAGCGGGTCTAGAACTTTTCGTCGTCGCCATTCACCGTGGCTAAGGCTCCTATACCGTGGCCGTTTCGCCGTGGCCATTTCGCCGTCGGGACCTTTCGCCGTCAAGACATATTTTCTTTACATGACTGTATTATATCTTGCCATATTACAGTCTATTAAATTTATTTAGTTTAATAATTCCGTTTACCTTTTGTATACGTAATAAAGATTGCTTATATATAGTTCTTTACAAATATTAAATATAAAGAAATTACACATAGCCAATTAGAAAATTATGTCAGTATCAAAGAGAACTGGAGTTAAACCTCTGATATAACAGAAGTTATATTATCGATTTTAAGATTATGCAGGTGCAATATTTACATGATTCATCAAAATTTCTTGAAATTTTAATCGGCTAGTTCGGAGAAATCACTCATGCAAGCAGGAAATTTCAAAGGTTTTTATTGTAACACTATTATATGCATACCATACACCTAATTATCACACTGAGAAAAACCCTTCCAAATAAATTCTTTTCCAGAAAAATGTCCTTAATTCCAGGTAATATTTTAGTAATTCTAGAAGATGTGTTTGATTGCAAAAGGTTTTTTTCTTTTAAAATTTAAGACAACAATGGATAAACAAAATTATTAAATTAAATAAACCTAATAATACAATATGGCAAGATATAACATCGGCATATAACGAAAAATATGTCTTAAATTTACAACAGGTAAATAAAATTATTAAACTAAAGCAACTTAATATAATACGGCAAGATATAATACAGTCATGTAAAGAAAATTATGTATTGACGGCGAAACGCCCCGACGGCGAAACATCTCGACGGCAAAACGTCTCGACAGCGAAACGGCCACGGCGAATAGTCCCATCCCCGACAGAGCTGCTGGTGTTCAGCGGTTAAGCATGTGTAGCAATTTAAATCCTCAATCCAAAATAAAAGTAAATAAGCAAACAAATAAAAAAATTTTTAAAAATGCTTTAAGGACACCATTTTTCTTTTCTTTGTCACCTATAAACGAACGATTAACTTTGGATAATCTTATACGAGGAATTACTACTGAGACCAGTAAATACATTAATACTTCCGATAACAAAATAACTTATCAGCCTTTCTTCAACTTAAAGTATTACGATCATTTAACATGCGATACCGAAAATTAAACTGAATACTAAGCACTTTAGGCAAAATGTAAAATTAGTGCACATTGTTAAAAATTTGGTTCAAGGTTTCACCAAATTATGGTACTGAAAAAATTGCAACCAAAAGATGGTGAGACATTGAACCATTATTTGGTGCTTTGGCTGAACCATGAATACGTTGAACCAAGAATGGGGAATGTTGAACCATAAATTGGGAATACGTTAAGTGGATTGTATTACAATATGGATTGAGAATACCCTAAACCATTAACTAAAATTATGTTTATCATTAACTGTAATTATTTTGAGCCATTAACTGTAGATTAAAGGAAGTTATGTGAGAGCTCAGGCATAAATTTAATTTTTATATTAACCATTTTCTGGTATTTTTTATTCAATTACTGTATTGGCTCCTTGGCCTGCTTTTTTTAATTCATTACTGCCATGAGTAAGCAGTTTGCAAATTGCTTATGTTAATGAGCATATCTATAGCAATAATTATTGACAATTTGGCTAACATAGCAATCTGGTTTATTTGCTTAAGATTTATTATTCAGTTTTGAGAGAAATGAAAGTATAAAGTATGTATCATTAAAATACATACTTGCAATATATTAGCATGTGTATAAAAATATTTTTTACAAAACTGAATGCCTTACACACCAATATCAATAAGCTAATATATAACTGCTCATAGCAAGAGCTGAATTTCAATAAAAATTCATATTTGATATATCTTCACCTTTCTCACAATAAAATTGAAATTATTATACATTGTTTCTAATGCGCAATTAACAGATATTTAGCTGATTACTATTATATATAAAAAACACATTATTCCACGCTTAGTTCTTATTTTCGTTCACATTCTACAACACTTACCTTTAAAATTTGGAGACTGTAGAAGTGTTTGCCAGGATCTGTAAAGTATGTTCCCTTGTTCCCTCTCCTCACAGAAACAAGTTTACTCGAAATGTTTTCATCACAAGCCAACCATAAAGTTTTTTAAATTTTCATTTATGGTAATTTTTTATTTACGATATTCTAAAATGTATTATGAAGCATGATAAATTATAATATTTACGTACCTAAAAATAAAAAAAAAATTCTCCAAAAATTTTCAAACTGTTCAATTTATTCAAAAGCAAATTCAATTTTTCTGCAGATTAAACATAACATGTAGTAACATGTAGGAATTGCAATTTCGGACCAAAAGTTCAATACCGGTATTCGGTATTTCTTAGACCTTATTACCGGTAGGAGGAATTTTAAAAAAGAAGGAAAACACAGGCGTTTCTTTGTTTTATTTGCCAGATTTATTAGAGAGAGTAAATATCACAAAAAAATCATTTTTAACTTATAAATTATGATAGCATATAAAGAATCACAAAAAAAAGTAGAGAAACATGTTATGTATTTAAATCACAAAAAAGTGTAAATATCACTATTCAGTCTGTGCTACTATTACAAATTTTCGAAATGTGATCTTAAAAAACATAATGCATCAATTGTATTTGTCATTAAGCCTGGAACGTAATTTTGTCTGTCGAAAACGCTCTTTCAGCAGCTAACGCTAGTTGGTTGTGCTGTTAGCAATGCGTGATACACTTTTTCCAAGTATTTACCTCCAAATCCCTCATCTTCAAATAAATCGATTTTTCGTCTGATGATTTTGGATATAACTGATTTCTGTATTGTATTTTGGTTTGTTGAAATTTTTTTGGCTATCGCTAATTCTAATTTTTGTTCAAGAGACAATTCCTTTTCACTATCGAAATGTGTGCGACATTAGTGTCGTCATCATCTTCGATAACTGTATCGATTTCTTCTGCATGTGGATAAGTTTGTGGTTAAAAAATTTTAAGAAACTTTACTGTAAACTTGATCAAATTTGATTTGAGTCCCATTTCTTCTTCTTCATTTTCATTTGTAAAATCATTATAATTATGTAAATACCGTAAGACATTTTCTATTTCGGTATGCCTTTCTTCTGTGCGATTTTTTAATGTAATATGTAAGTCTTCGGATAGTGATGTGTGCCGTTCTTTCAGTGGCTGCAACAAGAAATTTATTGTTATATTAGTTGCTAATAAATTAGAATCTCTCCGACATAATGCCTCCACAGCCAGTTTTATTAGAAGTAGAGCTGATACAGTTCTGGATATTAAGTCGAATTCTCTATCGGAAAAAATAATTTGCAGGTTTAAGTCGATTATTGCTTTTTAGATTGGCTTTCTCAGTTTAAAAAATCGTTCCATCATTAGGAATAAATTGTTCCAACGTGTTTTAGAATCTAATATTAACATACGTTCTGTTTTATTTTCAGTTACTATATTTTTGTAATAAGGCATATTTTGTATGGGAACGTTTAAATATCCTAACAATTTTTCGAATTTTATTAATTATAGGAAGCAGTTCTTGATGAGTTAATATTTCATCCTCATTAGCAATATCTTTTTAAATAATTACACTGTCATTGTCAGTATCACTCACACTCTCTTCAAATTCGGAATCAGAAGTTTCTATATCCACAGTATTTGAATTCTTCTGCTCTTTATTTTTTTTGGTATAATACATCTTAACTGAATTCCACGAGCATAGCACAATTACTGATTTGCATCAATCAACTTTCCAACTTTTTTTCATAACCGTTGCTCCATCAGTCGTTATGGTTATAATATCTTCTTTCAGAGGTAATCCATGTTTCCCTAATTTAGACTTAACCACTTCCACACATTTTTCGACTGGCATACTTCCCGAGACATGTGTAAGTCCTATATTCCAATTTTTTTTTTCCGAATGAATATTTATATTTAAATAGCGTCTACTTCTTACACTTGTCCTTCATCAAATGTAAGACTAAATGTTTCACCATTTACTTTTAATTGCATTAACTCGTGTTTCAAAGAATTGCAAACACCGTTACTTTAGTTAATAACAGTTCTTCTTATAATGTTAATCGATGTTGGTGGATTTTTAAACCCTCTGGCGGTTAGTGGTTTCCTTAATTCAGTAGAAGTGCAAAACACTATCTAATGCTGGTGTCATTTTACTCATAATTTCATCCAAATTATCTTTTTTAATAATCTAAAATCACTGATGGCTTGGGCTTAGAAACTGTGCTTAAATTTGTTCTTAATCGCAATTAGATTCTTTCCTCTTTCGTGTTTCGTTTTGAAATGTGTATTGAGTCCGCTTGTACTTCCTCCATTGACTTTAATAACTCTTGAACGTTTTTTACATTGTGCCACCCTATTCTTTTCATCATATAAATAATGAAACCAAACCGAAGTATTATCAACAGATTTTTTATGTTCTTTAAAGTTATTCTTATTCATTTATATGGGTTTATTAATTATCAGTATATAATAAATCTGGAAAAAATTTTTCGAAATATTACGCCCTTTCTTCCCAACTCCAACCTTGTTTTCACAGGTACGAATATCAGACCACGAATCCTCCGCGTGTGCAGTATCGCTCTGAGCTGTACAGGACAGTTTTGACCCGCCTCCTTGGATGATTCGCATATTGTATCACTTCTCTAGACTGTACTATATTCACAGTCTAATTCATTTCGCCCATTAGGGAGACATGAAAACAAAACGTATACTATTTTACTACGTTGGCGACCACCCCTGAACACAGAGTGGAAACAATTTTAAAAATTTCTAGTAAATACCGAAAAAACGGTATTTAAACTTGTGAATACCGGTATTACAAAATTGTACAAATGGCTCAAAATACCGGTATGAAAAGCTTTTAAAAATTATATGTCGTATGGCATTACACTTAAAAATAGGCATAATACAACTTAGTGAAAGTAAAAAAAGAGATGCTAGGTCTTGTAAAATTTTGCTTATCATGTAAAGCATGGGTCCTCAAGTATTTTCATGTATTAAACCCTTTTGAAAGAACTTCAGAATAAGGTTTTCTTCATCGAACCCCTTTCATTTTTCTCTATCATATACAGCATGCAGCATAATCAAAATACAAATAATTGTACGTAAACAACATAAACTAAAATTTTGAACAAAAATTTTAAAAAAATTACTTATTTATGTTTTATTATTTTTATTTTTAATTTTACAAATATAAACAAGTTTACAGAAACAAAATTACAGACTTTAACTTGAAGTTAAATTTTAATTGCGCAAAGATTAATTAATGTGATGTGTGTATTCATGTAATTTTTTTAACATTTGGCATAAAACTGCTTAATTCTTAAATCATCTCCTTCAGAAATATTCAACCTTTTTCTTGTTTCTCATAGTAAATTACTGACTTAACTCTAGCCCATTTATACTAGATAAGAGGAGAAAAAACCAATGTTGGTTCGGTAACAACTTTTATTTTGGGATATTTCTCTTGTATGACTTTTAAGATCTAAAATTTAGCACACATGTGTATGTCTGGAATCAATGAAGTCTTGACTGCTGATTAATTGCCACTGCATATTCGACTATCAATGTCCAGATCATCACAGACCCCCTATAAAATTTCAATAAACTTCATCTGGAACCCTTGATATGATTGCAAAAAGGACGTTAGCTAAGAAAGTACTAGAGTAAGAAATTTTCAAAATGCAACTTTTCGTAGTAACATATTTTTAAAATGTAACAGCTTAAAAAGAAGCAATATATTTAAAAATTGCAGTAGTTTGTAGTAATAAAAAGAAATCTGGAGCAGTTACTAATGCAAATCAGAAACTTATATTCTGAGATTTTAAATTGAAAATTTTCTTTACTTTTATTACTGTCATCTTGAAAGTCTTTGTTACTATCATCACCTTATTAATATTTACATTGATATAATTATAAACATATATATTTAATTTAAATTTATTAAATGTTTTTGTTGTACTCACGTATAGGTCCAAAGGTTACCTAAATAGTACGAAAAAGATAAAGAACAAAGCAAAACTCAAAAACAAAATTTTATTTTGGATGATTTAAGTAAAATTAAGTGAAAAGTTAAAATTATTCAAATAAAAGAGGTTTAGATTATATAAAGCAAAAGTCAACTTGTAAAAATATTCAAGGAAATTCCAGAGGGTCAGTTTTGCACAATTATCTTTATCTGTTTCCTGTATAACAGGCCCTTTTCTCTCAGGCACTAATACACTGACTACCAATAAGTATTTGGACACCTGTGATAGAAAAGAAAAACTAACTTTATTCAAAATCAATAGTTGGTAGAGCCTCCATGAGAGGTAATTACAGCGTGGACACTCCGGGGCAGACTTTCCACAAGTGTTTGTATGACAGCTAGTGATATTTTCTTCCACTCGGCTTGGAGAAGACATAGAAGTTCCTTCACCGATTTTGCAAGGGTAGTGCACCCCTAAATTCAGGATTCGGCGATGCAACTCGTCCCAGAGGTTCTCGATAGGGTTCAGATCTGGACTCTGGGCAGGCCAGTCCATTCGATGAACTCCATTGGCACCATACCAAGCCTTGGTTAACGTCGAAACATGACAACTGGCATTGTCGTCCTGAATGTAACAGGGGTCCAACGTAGCCACGTAGCCAAACTGCCACAACGTAGGAAGCACATTGTCATCCAAAATAGTGCAGTAGGCATCGGAGTTGAGCTTACCATGAATGGGGACCAAGGGTCCCAGCCCATACCAAGAGAAACGCCCCCAGACCATGATTCCACCTCCGCCGAACGTGACTGTTGGCACAATACATTTTGGCAGGAGACGTTCTCCAGGTAGACGCTAGACCCAGACCCTGCTATGCGAACGGTAAAGGGTGAACCTTGATTCGTCATTCCAAAGAACCCGTTTCCACTGATCTACTGTCCAATTTCGATGTGCTTTGCACCACATTAACCGAGCAACGCGGTTGGACTTTGCGATCAAAGGCTTATGGGCAGCAGCACGACCATGAAAACCAAGCAGATGTGCTTCCTTACGGATGGTATTCATTGAAACAATACTCCGGGATGCCTGTTGAAACTCCTCGCGGATGAGGGCTATCAGTTGGGTGCGGTTCTTCCGAATTTCTCTGGACAACACTCGTCGGTCTCTATCTCCCAGTTTCGTTGGTCTGCCGACTCGGGGCACATTCCAACAATCACCGCTCACCTTCCACTTCTTAATCACATAGGCCACTGCCGATTTTGGGTACTTCAGATCGCTATATATGTCCCTTAAGGATCGGCGACATTTATGATTCCCGATAATTATATCTTTCTCGAAATCAGAGAGCTCCGAACTGCGAGGCATCTTGCATGCGACTAAAGCCGATGCTGTTTCCTACACGATATATACCGGCGGAGTCCGTGACGTACCTTAGGACCGCAGATATCGTCATTTGCATAGGTGTCCAAATACTTATTGGTAGTCAGTGTATAATGCTTTTTAAGAGACGTTAATCATATTTGGCAATATTTGTTGCCCTTGAAAACAATGAATTATATTGTACAGTTAAAAAATAGTATTCAAATTAAATCTTTGTGTTATACTTTCCAATTATGAAAGAAGCTAATGCATCTACAAATTCTTGATACCATACGAAAAATGAACTGAATGTTAGTTACTCTATCGTTTAATATTCTGCCTTCTTTTCCACTAACAAAATGGTATATGAAGAAATACCATTTAACTCATATTTTAATTGGTTAGAAGTAATCACTTATATTTTTAAAGAATCGAGTTTCGTTTTGAAGATTTAAACATATATAATTACAATCCCAATAGCACCTCTTAACCACTTCAGAAAAAAAATATCTTAATTGCTATTACTCTAAATACGTGAAACTAACTAAATTCTTAAATCTACATGCAAAGTTTGTACTTTATGAGAAAAGTTACACATAAAGCTTTTCCCATAAAGTGCAAAACGTTATTTGTTGAAATCAGAAACCATATTATAAAGTCATTTAAGTTCCACCTCAAATTAAGAATAGTATGATTTTGCAGGATTATTAGAGGGGTTAAGCTATCATTATTCTTCTCATTTCAACTATGGAAAACACCAAGATCTTGAGAAATTGAATTAATTAACAATTTATCTTCGCAAAAGATTGGGATAAATTATCAAGATTGGGATATATGTTAAGTTAAACAGAAATTTATTCCCCGTTTGGCAGAGATAATACACAGAATTTCTTAAATTCCAACTTTTGTGGGAGTTTGATGCTAAGCTGAATCAGTATCTAGAACAGATTTTTGGCATTTTTGTAGCAACTTGGTGCAGCAATCATAACAGTGCGCAAAATAAACACAGCTGTTCAGGTTCAGTATATATTATTATACGAAATAAAGGAAAACATTTAAACGCAAAGTCTGGTCTAATAACCCTGCATTCAAACATAATATTTGCCAACATCACTAATTAACTCTATGCGTTTTTATCAAAAAATTCTTCTTGTAAAAAGGGAAACTTAGATAATATTTCAAAATGGCTTTAATCAAACAATAAGATTTAATAAACAAAAGTTTTAACAAAGCAATAAAAAAACTTGCTAATTCAACAAAATATTCCAAATACCTTTTTAAAGTTACTCGATTACTTTTAATTTTGCTGTGATCCTCAGGGAAAGTTTTCATAATCAACATATTCTTTGAAATCATCAGCACATTGTTGCAGAGAAAGAAATACTTGGATATTAAGCGTACTTAATAACAGTAAGCTGATGATAATCTGAAATTTCTCTCACTTTCAATGACGACTGACACTGTACCAAGATTTTCATCTAGAGAAAAATTAAACCATAAATTTAGTTTTACATAACAATATTTAAATTTTCACGTCAAAAATATTTTTAAGTGTTTTACATGAATTATGTGTTTCTTATTTTCTCGTGTTCACAAACACCATCACTTGCATTCTTATAGAACACTTTTTAAAAGTTAAATTGACAAAAATAAAGTTTTATTATTAATTTACAATACACATTATGTGTAAAGTAATTATTATTTGGAACGTAAGCAACTATATAAATAATAGAATAAAATTTTCCGGAACTTGTAAATTCACCTATTTTTTCCGCAATTAACTCTAAAATCGATGACTATGTACACAAAATATACATGCATACACACATAACGTTCTGATTTTTCAAAAACTATTTAATAAATTTATCAAGACATTACTTACTCAGAGTCACAAGAGTGGGTACAATTTATATTCCATCACTGTTTACATCCACAGCTAGTTATTAACAGTGCATTCTATGTTCGAATTCTATATTTACGACAGAATAAATATAATGTATTTCACAGAAATACACTTGATATGTTATGAACAATGCTTTTACTTGAAATATTCGGGAATCTCTTTTCAGAGTTCTATTCAGCTACGTTAAATACAGTAGTAATAACCAAATGGTGAAAATAGGCTTCAGCACTAACGCGATTCACCCCAACAAAATCATTAAAAAGTTACTGCAAATGCGTTTTAACACCATTTTGTATCTTACATTTCATTAATACACAAATTTTAATGCACATACATAAATCAAAACGGAAACAAACCAAAAATATGCATACCTTATAATTATCAAATACATAATCGACTATCCGTTAACACATGCAAACAGCCGGCATTAAACTTTCAAAGCATGGAATCACGAGAAGACGAGGCATGCGCTAAATGCTTTGCTTTGATCGGATGAAATGTATTACATTAAAATGGTGAAAAGTTGAACGTCTGCGCTGATTGCACCATATCTCAGTGAATTCTGAAAAGCAAGTGAACCATGTTTTGGTGTTACCTCTTACTTTGAACCATTAAATAGTGTAAAACTGAAATGAAATTTTTTACAGTGTAATTTTAAAAATATGGTAACCGTTGTAATCTGAATTTTCTAGGTCTTAAAATGGCTGGTATATGAATAATCATTAAATATAGGAAACAAATCTACACTCACGTTTGTGAAAATTGCAACACCATGAAGGACTTACGCGAGTGAGCTGAAATTTTCAGGAAATGCAAAGTAGCGCATGATATGCAAATGATTAGAATTGCAAATCCGTAGCGCATGCGTATGCTGAGCAGCGCCCTCTGAACGGCTGATGGATCCGAATAAATAGACGGCTGTAGCGAGGCGTGTATGGTTATCGGTGGTTATCTGCTAGTGGTAAACGTTAACTCAATCTGTACTTATGCCTCGTCGACGAAAGAGAGCGAGATTTGAACAACTTACAGAGTTTGAACGAGGGAGAATCATCGGCCTTCGTGAAGCTGGATTGTCGTATCGTGCAGTAGCCTCTCGTGTGCAGCGTAACAGCAGCACAGTGATGCGCGTTTG
>KK114958.1:58017-86602 GCA_000611955.2 Stegodyphus mimosarum
GCAGCACTTAGCGGCGCGTGGTGGCCACACAAAATACTGATTCTGATTTCTTGTTCTTGTTTGTTTGCTTTGAACATTTAATCATTTATTTGTACCACTACCACTCAACTGTGTATTAAATTGCATTCAATTATGACGATTCCTTCTTGGTGTTGCAATTTTCACAAACGTGAGTGTATAAGCATTCAAGGTACAATTTGTTTACAAATGCGGATATTATTATCTTTGTTGCGAGCATGTACTAATTATTTTCTGATTTTGATCTTCCAGGTTGATTTAATAATGTACAGAGAAGTTATTTCCCCTATTTCTTTAACAGCATGCAGTTTTGTGTCATTTTCAAGAATGCTCATAACAACGGTAATAAAATTATTTTTATTTAAGTAGCTATGATAAATGTTCAGCCCTTTTTTCATAATCATGTTTTAATGAATATTTTAACTCTTTGAAATTTTTATAAGATAACAAAATTTGAAAAACATAAAAACACATGCGGTAAATTATGTAATTTAAAACCACTGGAAAGAAATGAAAAGGTAATGTAAAACTGCCTTGCACGTGTGCTCGCAATGATGAAATTTTAAAGCATGTTGCCCTAAAATCTTTTCACTCATGTAATAAAATGCCTGAAAATATTACACGTGTGTGTAAAACAAAGATAATAAGTAATATCACGTAAATCGCGTCTTCTAAAATTGAAAAATTGATGCCGCTAGGGATGACAGATTTGAAAGCGTGTGACCACTTTACATTACCCGAATGTGAAGCTGTGTTATTTAACGGCAATCATGCTACTTCAGTTAAAATAAGCAAAAGAAAAGTGCCGACTTCAGTGGCGATGTATAAAAATACTACAAGCAAAAAACTTAGAAGGATCATTAAAGCTAAATTTCATCTTCTATAGATTTGAAGATTAACAATTCCTCATTCATTTCGCTAATGTCGTCTTGAGCTGTAAATTTCTTTCGTCTACGCAATGCCTTTAGCAGCTGACTCACAGTTTTCACAAAAGCTGTTACGTTTCTCAAAGGTTTACTTATGAAAGAAAGACTTTTTGAATAAAATACGAACAAGAATAATAATGCATAACATGCTGTGCCAAAGTTCGAATAAGCGGGAGGTGGGACGTTGAAGATATTCAGGAGATTGGTAGATGTGAAAATTTAAATTAAAAAATAATTATTTTTAACAATTAATTCCGTAAGTTTTTATGATTAAAAATATATGTAAGGCCAACGAAACTGTCTGCTCCTTAGTTTGCACATAATTAACTATTTTGAAGTCGAATATCAGAGTATTTTACATTGAAACCGTTGGTTAAATGTTTCCTTTTTGAACAGATGAAAATATTTGGAAAGGTCATTTGGCTCTCCTTCAAAATTTATAGTTAGAGATCTTCGATTGGTAGTTGCGTACACAATATTGAGATGCCGACAGCTTATCACTGCACCGATCTAAAGCGGCCTTGCTGCTTGCTTTCACAGGTTCCGTACTGATTTGTTGTAAAGATCCAGCTTCGTACACGGAGTAGCTTTCCGTGGCTTAAAATAAGAATTATTGTGGCAACATATTTCTGTTCTAATCTCTTCGAATCGAAGAGTATTTGAACGTTAACATCATAGCCAGCTTAACTGAGAAATCCAAATTTTGCGCGATCCAAAAAACTTTGACTAGCACAATCAAAGATGGAATAAAAGGTGATAGTTGCCTACGCTAACCAAAGAACCATCATGACAGAAAGAATACTATGTAGAATAATGTACTATTTCCGTTATGATGATTTCAGAAAACACGCGAAACAATAGTGACTACATATTATTGTAAATACATCTAATAGCTACACAGAGAAATGCATAAAAAACGATCTGACTTGCTTAGATTACAGGCCACCCATTTTGTTTGATAATGTATGTCCGCATTTAGGAAAGATAGTAATAGATTCATTGATCAAAGTATAAGTCGAAAGCATTATTTCATCCATCATACACTCCAGATTTGAGTCGACTAGATTTTTTTCCCAAGTTGAAAGTTCCTCTGCAGACTGAACATTTTGCCTCCCTCGAAGAGGTTTATTCAGCGGCTATCCAAACCATCCGGAGACTAAACAAATACAGTTCACTACAAGAAATGGTATCCTCCGATACGTTAGAATACAGTTATTGAGAAGCAGCTGGTTTACGTAGAACAACTATAGAGAAAAACATCCTGAAATAAAATAAACCTGTAAGTAAGGAAAAATATTATTGCGGTTGGTTTTGAAATTATCTTCGTACTAAAGAGTCTAGGCTAGTCTGAGTAGCCTACTGATGCCAGGACATTGGCCCTTTCAGGGAAAATGCTAAGGAAATAAAAGTTTCTACTCGCTGTATTCTCGCAGTGCGACTTAAAAATGTATACTAGATGTAATGTATTTCACTTCACGCTCGTTTGCTTTTTCGCAAAACTGCCTATCTTTTTCTTCCCACACATGTACGATTAAATAGTTATCATTATACCAAAAAAAAAAAAAAAAAACTGAAAGGCTTCAGATCTTAAATTACGACCAAAGGGGCGTTTTTTTAAACATTTTGTGTGTTACCTTTATTTATTAAATATCATGTTCTTCGCACTTAAACCATAAAATTCAGTTGAAGAGCAATATTACAAAATGATTTCAAAATGAGTCTATCTTTACAATTTCCGATACACAGTTCCTCGCGCTGGAGATAAAAAGGTTTTTTTTCATAGAGTGTTGCCATTGCTCTCTTTTAAATTGTTTAAGTTTGTTCATCAAAAATTCGTTAAAAGTTTACAAAATATGAAATAGATAATAAAACAGTTGCCAAATTCCAAATTTGGGCTCCCAGATGTGCATATTTGGGTGGAAACGTACGTTATTCAAAATTGGATAGCTCTAGGTACCGTTGTTTTATCACATTTGGAGAAATATACATATATTTGTGCAGATTCTTCATTATTTAATTTTTTTAAATGTAATATAGAGCTGCAATATTTGGTGGCAACAGTTTGAAAAGTGATTCAGACTTTTAATGTTTCCAACGTAAAATCGCAAAACGAAAACAATAGTCCTTCAGGGAAAAAGCCCCTTTGCACTTTAAAAAAAAAAAAAAGAGTTTAGATATTTGGATAAACTCGCACATTTCACGCTACAAGTGACAATCAGTTTATGACAGCTTTCAGGTATTATGGCAAAAATTGACAGATCAGATTGTATGTTACATTTTAATTACTGTTATAAATATATAAACGCATCTCCTTAAGGATATAAAAGTTACAGTCTTTATCTTCATCTTAACATGAATATATTATTTCTTCTTGCTTAACTTTAGTGAAAAGGTAATGAAAATACCTTATCTTCCGTTTGAGTTTACCTTAATTTCAATGATAATGATTGATCTGGGGATAGTTGAGTTAATTACATAGGTCACTGGTCTTTCACTATAAGCTTTCACATGCATGCACCAATAGTGTTCCCGCTGGAAGGAGTGAGGAAAAAAGCTGTAGTTCGTTTAAAATGACTTAAATTACTTACTTAAAACCAATTACAGCGCCTTCAAGCAAATTCTGTATGATTTTCTAGTAAATTATTATATATTTTCGTTATGTTTTCTCCAACAGGTACTGGGCGCTACAGTAACGTATTTAATTATACTAGTGCAGATGTCATCAGAGAAACCGTGCTCTTGAAATATGGTTCCTGCGAAGAAATAAATGTGAAGAAAAAATACTGCGAAACGGAGACAGAAATTGTTCTATTAAATTCCTTACATAAATTAATAAAAAAAACTGTGATGAGAAAATTGCATATTTGTTAATAGAGTCGACTTTCCTATTTCATTCACAGGGCGTTTTGGCCTGCATATAAAATTCAGTGATGTAATAGGTAGTGAAAATTAAGAATTGAAGCACTTAAAATGATTCATTGAAATATTAGTATTTTATAACTACATCATTCATGTGATTAAAAACACCGTGCGTTTCAACATTTACTTCAGAATTCTTTTTTATTTCCTTTATTTGAATTTTATTTCATTTTAAATTTTTATTTGATAAATATAGCCATTCGAGGCCAAAATATCACACAATAATCTAATCATATGTAGTAATAATTTTGGAGAGTAAATGAAGACATGGGGAAAACATTCTTCTTTAAACAAGAAAACTTTGCAACAGAAATATACTCAGTAATTCTAAGCTGATGTTATGAAATTGTTTTGGGCCTCAGGGGGAAAATGTAAATGAAAAAGAAATTTATAAAAAAGTAAGAATACAATAGAAAGTATGAAATTTGAGGTGCTTTTAATAATATCAGCAGAAATAAGTGGAACCTAAACCCATTTATGAAAGTATAACTTCCTGCTGCTAACAAAGAAAAAGTACGTATTCCCATTTCGTTCAAAAAGAGCAATCTAAAGTTACCGCATTGGCCCGAATGTAAGAGGATTTATTCCTCATAAAACAGATTTCTGAAAATGTTATCCACTTTATTTTTTCTAATTAAAAATTTGACCTGCAATATTTTTTTAATGTCATTAAATTAAATTATTTGATTCTGAAAGTGTAACATATATCTGCAAGAAAACAATTAAATGACAGTTTCTTATAAAAAGAATGTGTAGCAAACCAGGGAATGCTAACTAAGTTACTGAAATGATTTTCACAAATCAAAGTATAACAACCTCATACCGCACGTAGACAGTAACATAGTTCTGTAGAGTCATTAGGATTTTCGAAGTATCAGGAAACTGAAGAATTGAGCAATGCCCTCGCCGGAACTAGAAACTGGAACTCTCAAATACGCGCCGAGTGTGTTACCGTTGCACCAGGAAGGTATGCAGAAAGAAAGGAGAAATACCTTATATGCTGTTATGGTCGAAAAACTTATGAGACTTATTTATGGGACGGCCATATGGGCACAGCCAATGACTACGAGAAAACAAAAACTTTTGAACAGCTTTTAGCGTCCATTTGTTTTGGCCATCACAAGGGCCTACAGGACCACAGCGACGGCAGTGCCACAGTGCTGACTGGACTTATTCCACTGCCCATACGGGCCCAAATGGAAGCGGTCATCGCAAAAGTCACTCTCCTAAAGCAACCTGCCCAATACCAGAACCTCCATTTCTTCCCAGAGGACTTTAAAAACAATCTACAAATTACGGAAGTACACCCGGCCCTTTTATGCAAGAATACTCATGGTTACACAACGATACTTGAAGACAACAACGACAACACTAACGCCCTTAGGATTAATACAGACGGCTCCCAGTTGAATGGAATGACGGGCTGTAGCTATACCATCAAACGAAATGGAAGCACTTTAAGGTCTTGGAAAGGCTTTCTGGGCGCAGGCAACTCAATCTTCCAGGCGGAAGCTGAAATCATACGCCAAGCAACCCTAGCAGCGGGTCAGTTTAGCTACTCCACCGCGCATATACAATCGACAGCCTGTCAGCAATTTACGCATTTCGGAATCCTTTTCACAGGTCGCCCATCATAGGGCGCATTCAGCAAGCCCTGCGACAACGTGAAGGACGCATCCCCATCTTCTAGATTAAAGCACATGCTGGACACCAGGGGAATGAGGAGGCAGATATACTAGCCAAAGAAGCCGCGAGCAATTTCGATGCTGAACAGCTGGTAAATAAAGCTACCAAAATCCTACGTAAAGGAGGCCGTTCTAAACGCCGCACTTAATCAATGGCAGGAAGAGTTGATTTCGCAAGGAAGAAGGACCCATGAAGTCAGCCTTGACAGATAGATTTCCCAGCCATGCATCACCAGATTTATAACGGGTCACGGTCCATTCCCAGACTATTTTCTAGAACAAGGAATAACAAACACCAACATCTGCGTGTGTGGCCAGCCAGGTAGCCCGGACCACTACGTCACCTCCTGCACATTAACACGAGAGTGGCACGTTCCATTTAACAACACAGATCCAGCTTATAAGATTCTTTATTCGCCAACTAGCAGTAATTAAAAAACTTAAATGTACATATTATGGACAAACTGCAGGCATTAGGCCAGGATTTGTGAGAATCGTCTAACCATAACTCTACCCTTTCCACATAACCAACCTATATATCCAATGTACTTATGACGATATGCTTATGAATCCAATGGACCTATATCAGCCTTTTGCAAGTTACTCATACCAAGTGTATCAATTCTATTCATGTTGTCAGGTTTTAGTTTAAACTAACAAAGTTTTATGTTAATTTTCTCTTTCCTGTAAGCTCTTATTTCAACTTCCCGTTAGAATGAGAGCGCGTTTCAGCTTTATGCTAATTTGAAGTGGAGCCAAGTTTTGTATTTAAGGGTTAGCAAGGAACTTCTCAGTGTGAGAGAGCTTTTAGTTTCAGATCACTGCGGCTCTGTTCAACGTCCACCTGACTAGCTAGTATTTAAATTCTAAGCCTTAGCGCTGTTACGCTGTTTCTTATTGAAGAAATCTAAGTGCGTTAGTATTAGTTAAATCTTGCTACGCACCCTTGATAGTTTAGCATAGAGGCCAACTTCTCGTTTATAGCTCTGAAAGCAACGACTGCTTAATTTGCTACTTAACTTCATTTTAAATTATTTTATTGTTCAGTTTAGACCTAAGTGCGGTCATTATTTTCTGTTATCCCTTCCGAGTTGGGAAGTGGCTGTAAATATTAGGTTAATAAAAAGGGTTATTTTAAACCCTCCTTACGTGCAGTTATTCTACCAATTAACCACAGTTATTCTACCACAGAACATAGCTGCATTCAGCTCCCTGTTCGAGGTCAGGACTTGATACTATCACGACCATGTTCGACAAAAGTATGCATAGAACACTCAGTCCTGACAATGTATGTATAGTCATGTAGGCCAACACATGACAATGTGCCTTTATTAACTGTCACTCATTCTTACTCACGTCATTAATTGTCATTAACTATTTCATTAATTACCTGTGCCCATTAATTCATTAATTACCGGGTACATTGGATACATACAGTATGTATCCAATGTACCTATGTCAGCCAATGTAGCTATACATGTAAATTATTATTAATTGTAAGTTGAAGCGTATGTGCAAACGCCATTGCTCGTTCACGTCAAAAACTTCGTATTCAACATTATTAAATTCCCGATGCAGCCGTCGTGCTCTAGATAGGTGCGGGTACCGAACGACACCCGATTTGTCATGCAGTGCCGTCCGGGTGTCCGGCCCTGCATTCACCTGCCTTATATGCTGTTACGTTTATTACTCTTGGTTAAAAAAGAAAAGTAGACAAGTAAAAAAGTGATGCACTGCCTGAGTATTTTCTTCCCTATTTCTCAAAACGTTTAATTCTGTCGTGTAAAAATTAAAAATATTAAAAACAACCGCGAGGTCTAATACAGCATAAGATTTACACAACAAGCCATTAAAAGTGTAACTCTGTGACAAAAAATTGGATTCCAAAACTGGATTTATTGGACAGATAACTTATGATATAACAGAGAAATGATGCCATTTACAGCTTGTAAAAATTAAAGAATTTAGTTTCTCATCTAGCCACTAGGATGGCAATAACTACTGTTACACTTAACTAATAAACTTACTAAATTGCAAGTTTTTATATAGATATATTGCGATTCCTTTCATATTTCGTTTAGTAACTTCGTTTTGTGAAAGTGCATATGAAAACATCTAAATAAATTCAGCATTCTATACGCTTTTGTAAAATATTATTTTGTATAATATTATTATATATTTTATACATAATGAAAGCTACGTTACAAAATGCTTCATATGGAAATTTCAAGGAAATTTATACGAAAATTGTGCAATACTTCATTCAAAAGAAAGATTATAAATGTAGTACAACTAAAAAGTTCGGTTACTAACACTTTTCAACTTCCCAAGCTGAAATTTCATTTAATATATAACAAAGAAGCAAACGCAACATTTTAAAACTGCTTGCCAAAAATAAAAAATATTTGATAAAAAATTGGAGTTGAAAATTAAACTTTAATGATGACTGCCACGATTAAAATTTGACAAAATGCGTTTTGAAAGCATTTGCTGGAAAATGTGAAGGTTATCATATGTCTTGCCTTTATTAATGGAGGAAAGAAATTCAGAAGTGCGAAATAACGTATGACTGCAGAAAAGACATGGCGATATGCGGCATTTGATCAACTGCCATTTCTTGACATCGTCAAAAATTCTTTATACTAGAACATTCTTGAATTTGAAAAAAAAAAAAATGTACGGTCAATGTCCGATTTGACCGTACATTTTGACATCGGACAGGGATATGACCGATTTACCAGGGATCATCGGATGCGACGTATGTGGAAAGGGCGGTTGAAAATAGAAAAGATATAGAATCTCTAACGTAATTAACATAAAAATGCAACTAACAATTTACTTACGCTATAAGCGTTTAATCTACGAGAGAATTAGATTTTCTTCGAGTCACAATTCTTTATTTAAATCTTTTTAATAGTAACGAAAAGGATTTTCATGTAAAGAAACTTTTGAAGTAAATTAATGAGTATTTCTCCTTTTTAGTAGTTAATATACCATGTATATAAATAGAAATAAGAATTTTTATTTTTCTTGCTGTATATTCAGGAAGAGGTTTTCTACGATATACAGATCTGAAGCTACCGTTCGATGTAATTGAATCTGGTTTCCTTCTCTCAATTTATAATTGTTGAATGGTATTACTAGATGTACACTAAAATCAAAAGAAGGAAATGCAATGATCTTTGCGAGTACAACAGCGTAAAGCGTTTTTCATTTGATTGAAGTATAAAGCAATAATTGAAGAAATAGATCCAATGATTTTTCTTTATTTTTTACACATACGCATTCTTCTGGAAAGAATAAAATGTATGAAATGGGGTAGCGCTATTCGAGAAAGCTTTGCTGGAATTTGGTAAAGCACAGGACGGCTGTGTGCGAACAGGAGGAATAGTTTCCAATAAAGACTTCCTAGGTAAAACTAATTCATATATACACTCTCTGAGAAAGGATTATTGTTGTAAAATAAGTTGTAAACTTTTTCAGGATTCTATACAAAAACAATAATTTAGTTTTTTCCACACAGCTAACACGAGAACTGATATAATGAGATCAAAACCTAACCCTAAATCATGGATGTGAAATGGATTATCAGTTACATTTATATTTTTTATAAGGTTGAAACATTTAAATTCTCAGATTTCGTGATTTTTCAGCAAGAATGAAATTCCAAAACTCGAAACTTAGCGCCTTTCTTTTGTTCAAATTTTCGATTAACGTATAAGAAATTACCGAAAGTTTTAACCGAAAATTTTAAAAAGATCAGACTTACGATTAACTAATGAACTCGGTTATTGAAATTTCAGTGGCGTCTGATTCACTAGATTTACCCTTTTACGGCCCTAAGTACCACACTGTTTCAGTAAGGCATTCGAAAAAAAACCTTCCAAAATTCTCGCTCAAGAAATTGGCGCATTGATAAGCTCTGAGAAACAACCAGGAGCTATTCGTACCGGATTATCTACGTCCAGAATTGAAAATTCTCAAAACCAACTCTCTTATCATCTCGATAATTCTGTACATAGATAACCCATTACAAATAGTTCCTGTATATGTCAAACAGCTTATGGCTTGGTATAACAACACTTGGACATGAACCTAATTCCTGTTGAATTATTCAGGTTGTTTTGCTGAATTTTGAACTGTTAACTGAAACTTGAGCTACTGCTCAAATATGCTTATTAAATTATGTAGAAAAAATGAACTTCAAAATTCAAGAGTTTAATCATGAATTTTATATACTAAATTTCATTCGCATCCTTTTAATACCCGTAACTGTATTTTAAAAAAATTCCTTCGTATATTCTTTTCCTTAAACGCGGATTTCAAACTGTACTTTATTTAAAAACTTTTAATACTAAGTAAATGTTTTTTCCCTTCTTATTTTTATTTGAAAAAACCGAAAGATCCGATATCCTCAAAGTTCTGAAATCTTTCAAGATTCGGATTCAAATTCGAAAAAATTCAGTATTTGACTTACATTTAGTTTTTTCCAGCGCAAATTACAAATTATACATGATTGTAATATTTCTTTGTAAAATTTTAGGTACATCTTCCATGATGCCAATCACTGTAGATTCATAAAAATATTACACAAAGCAGCAACACTGAAACATGGAGGATGCAATCGGAATGAAATCCCCTCCCCAGTATCGACTTCATTTTGAAAACGTTAATTAGGACAATGAAAACGGAGTTTCGTGAGCTAGGTGTAACTGAATAATAGAATAGATAGGATAATGCGTTATGCAAAGGAAGATTCACACTAATATTCCTGTCAAAATTTCTTATAGGAGGTGTACTTAAGGTAGGTATCTTAATCGAGCTTTTACTAATGATGGGTATTTTCCGACATATTATGAAAGATTATAAGGTATTTCTCCTACCTTCTAGCATGCCTTCGTGGTGTAATTGGAAACATACTCGACGCGTATTTAAGAGGTCCATGGTTTGAGTCCCGGCGAGGGCATTGCTCATTTTTCATCTCTCCTGCTTTCAAAAACTGCCTAATGTCTTTACAGTGGCGCCCGAACTAAGAAAGGTGGCGGATGATGATTCTTCACCACCAGGATTTGGTGACTGGGTTCCCTAATCCCCCCTTTTAAAGGGAGAGTTTATATGGCATTTCTCCCGCCTTCTAGCATGCTTTCGTGGTGTAATTGGAAGCATACTCGACGCGTATTCGAGAGGTTCGTGGTTCGAGTCCTGGCGAGGGCATTGCTTATCTTTCATCTCTCCTGCATTAAAAAAAACCTAATGTCTCTACAATATTTAATTTGAAATATTGTACATGCCCTTGTCGTAAACTGGATTCCGATGTTACTGATAAAATTTCAAAATCCTTTCAGTTCCATTTTTCCCTCTTCAATAGTTTTTACACGCTACGCGTACCTTTCTGTTTGGCGTTGAACCAACTCGGTTTCAGATTTGACGGCGCCACCACAAATCTTCCAGTCAATTTTGGCATATATAACTTTCACATAACGTATAAAAATATTACATTGTAATTTCTGGTAATATTTGACGACGGGATCAGTTGTATGTATTTGTAAATTACAGCTAAAAATCTGAAATAAAAACAAGCGTTCATTTGGGATCTCTATAGTGCAGGCGTTTCGAAGTAATAAGGATTTGAAACGTATTCTACTGGTATATGGGATACTATGATTATAGAAAATCAAACGTCGTATTTCGAAATTGAAAATTTATACAGCAAAACAGGAACAGAACTTTACACTGCACTTCATGAAGTTATAGTAGTCATACAATAAATCGTAGCGCAGTCTTCCGTTGAACTATGTGCTTTATTTGAAGAATTATTCTGAGAAAAGCTTTGTGGAAAAGAAGCTTGTGCCCCACAGGTTCCTTACCGTTCGAAGAGACTTTATTAAAACGAAGATTAGATTTGAAAAAAGTGAATGATTTCTCTCTCAAATAATGAAACGCTGTTTAATAACCAGGGATTAAATTGCGGTAGATCCAATGAGGAATTCCATCCTTCTCACGACACAAAATTTTACATGCATAATTAGGAACCAAATAAATGATCTCTGTTTAGGGTTACCAAGGAGTTATTACGGAAGATAGAGTTACAGGTGGAAAAATTGTGAATTCAAACATTTTGCAGAAAACGGCACAAAACCCATCTAACTTCGTGAGGGATGGACATCAAGGTTGTAACCAAATACTAAAAAGAATTTTTACCGCATCCAATATAAAGTCTACACATGAGCCCACCAGACCTTAACTGTGCTTCTAATTTGAAAGAGCACCTCTGCTGACTTCCTGAAAGAGGTTTCTTCAGCGACTGCCCGAGCTATTGGAAAATTAAAAAAAAAGCGATCACTACAGAGAATAACACACACATTAGGGCACAACAACAAAGCCCTCTATCACAATTATTGAGAAGCAAGTGGACTAGATGAATTGCAAGAAGAACCGCCTGAAATAAAATAATGGCTGAGGAAAAAAATTGCGGTGCATTATTTTCTAAATAAACTTCGCATTTGTGTCTTTAAGATTCGAATTCATACCGATAGCCATTACCTGGTCTAAAAATAACATAGCCACTGTAATTCGCACAAACTGAATTATTTGCTATTTTATTTGCTACTCTGACGATTAGTGCAAGACGGACAATTTGAAAAGGACTAAATTAGTACGCACAAAAATTAATTAAAAAAATTAAATTACTAATTGATAAAAATGCGTACCGCAAATGTATTTCAAATACGTATGAAACGACTGTTTACTGCAGATGAGTCGCATTCTTAAAAAGCTTGAAGCGGCTCGAGAGCCGCAGTAAAGGAGCTTGACAGCTGTAGTTTAGCCATGCCTGACCTGTAGAACAAATTCATTTGGTGACAGTTCCGTTTTACGATGATGATTTGTGACAGCAAATTTTCCAGCATTCCATGAGTAAAAAGCTTAAAATGTTTTGATACAGGGCCCGGTTAGTTGGGAATTGATTGCAATCGTTTTCGAGCCCAATTCAACAATTTTCAAACCTTTTTTTATTTTCTAATGACTATGAAATAAGGAAAAATACAATAGAGTATGAGCTCCTGTTTTAACTCAACTTAGGATATTATACACTGATCGTACTGTATAAAAAATTACAGCAAAAAGTAAAATTAATTTGTGGTTCAAATTAAATATTTTGCAAAGACTGAAGAGAAAAGGAAAATACTGCACAAATCAGACACGAGCGGCATTAAAATCCACTGTAACTGAGTTAAAGTAGTTATTAAAAATGTAATCCGTTATACATTCAGCAAAATAATGCTCGCCCCACACAACCGCATTACACTTTGCAAAAAAACTTCACTATTGAATATGTCGACCACCGTATTATATTTTTAAACAGATCTTCTCAGAATATTATGTTTTTCTCAACTTTCCGTTGATTCAGATTCATCCCTTACACCCTAATGTAAAGTAGTCCTGCAATGAGACGACATCGCATTTACTGTGAACGGCCGCTCGCATGCGATACTCAAAGAAAACTGCAGAATCACCTTGAAAATATACGTAAAAAGCAAAAGTGAAAGAAAATCTCTCTACAAAGTCACAGGTCATTGTAATACACAAACTATTACAAACTATTAAACAACTCTCTTTGAAAATCGACGACGGAAGAATTAAGAACGGACAAAAATAAGGTATTTTATCCTAGGTATTTTATCACCTAGGAATCCAACACTGCCCAAAAGCAAAATTTAATCCACCATCTCAGGGAGATCAAAGCACGCACTCACCAAATTGGACTCAAGACGAATGCAAGGAAACAACTGCAGCCTAAACCCCTACATAACCAACATTTTATATAACGAAAATAGAGCCTTACGGCGCCTCCATTTGGACCATACCTATGATTGAACGCAAAAAGAGAATTGTAACCTCAATTAAAAGCCAATTTACTTTATGTATAACGCGTCGATTTAATACAACTTCAAGTGCTTCTCTCAGCATCCTAACCGGTACTACCATTCTGCATCTACAAGCAATAGAGACTAAACGAAGCTGCTTGTACAATAGTCATGCAGTTAAAACTGAACATTTTCTATAATGACCATCTTTATAAAACAGTAGAATAGGAATACCGCCCCCTCACTACAACAGATCTCCTGCAGCCCCGCATATAAGGATAAAATTTCAGCAAGAAACAGCAGATTTCATCAGCAATAAAACATTCACAGACAGCTCCAAAATAGATGGAAAAGTTGGACGTGCATTCTACGTCCCTATGTGAAAGAACCTCAACAATTGTATAAAATGGCAAGGATACCTTATAACAAAACCAGCATTCATAAGGCAGAACTTTCGGCAATAAAAGAAGCATTGAAAATAGAAAATGACCACAGAATCCTCTATATCATAATTAAATCAGACAGCCAGGCGGTAATATTTTCACTTCGCAACCCAGTCAACAATTCTAAAATTGAGTTCGAAATTAATCAGTATTAAATAAAATATGCAAAATACAAAAATTACACTCAAATCATTAACTCGATAAAAGGCCACAGTGGGGACGCAGGTAATAACGCTGCAGATGTGTTTGCAAAGGAGGTTACACAAAAGCAAATAGAATTCCTTGATGTGCCGTTTCCGAAGACCCTCCTGAGGAATATTCTAAATATGCACGCACAAAAGATCTGGCAACGAGTGGGATGAAATGATAACGGGTTGTCGCATGCACGAATTATTTCCGAAAGTCGACAACAAAACTAGAAGTACACAAGGTTTCCTAACGCAATTTTTGTCAGGCCATATCCCATTCCCGGATTACTTCTGCTAGAGCACCCTGGCAAATACCGAAACATGGCCATGCGGAGAGTTAGGTGACGCGGATCATTACATTTTTAAATGTCCACTCAAAAAAGAACTCCACTTGAAATTTTTTTTCACTTACGAGAGTCACTAGTAATAAGAAATTTCGATCTAAATTACATTGCATTTTCTTTCATTTTTATGCAAATATCACACATTATAAGCTGAAATTCATGTGCAGATTCTATGGTTTTTAGATTACAAAAGAAGCAGTCTATAAGCGTTCTTTATAATTAATGCATATTTAAAAATATATAGCTCTAGTTGTCACTAAGGATTTAACTGCACGCTTTAATTGTTTTAGAATGTTTATTAATAAAATTTCAAACATGTCTGTTGACAAAAATGTAACCGATTTATACATATTTATTATATGCAGCTTATTTAATTACAGCTTACACCTTCTAATATATGGTATGTCCTCCAACACTGGCATTATTAGACGTCTGTTAGTGTGCTGGTTCCTTACCTGTGCGATCAATGGTGAAGTCTATGGTGCCCCACTCACTTCTACTCCCTACCTAAAATAAAATAGTTGAATTCCAGAAAAGAACGATTTAGTTTTTTATTTAAACAGATGAATGGTTGTACGCAAAAATTTTGGAAGAATTTTTCAGAAATAAGAAGATAAATTTAAAGAAAGAGGCACAAATGCTGATCTTTCTTCTCATACCAGTCATTCTGTAGAAACATTACGTTATTTAGAAGCAGGAGAGATGAAAAATCAGCAATGCCCTTGCCAGGCATCGAACCTCGGACCTCTCGGTTACGCATCGAGTGTACACACCACTACACCACGAAGGCATGCGAAGAAGGTGGGAGCAATACCTTATAACTCGTTCTTTTCCTACAGCCACCCTGACCGATACAGGAGTTAGCGATGCTGGCTGTCGTATTGTTGGGCCTGGGTTCGAATCCCACAGAAGGCATGGGTATTTGTGTGTGTGCCGAAGGACAGCACTTAAAATACTCGGGAGCCGAAAGCCCTCTTGACAGGCTTGGTGGTAGGAGAAGAGAGGTGACAGACTCTAGGACCTTACGCTGGGCTACTCTCGAGCAAAAGTGGAGCTGAGCTGTATAGCTAGTAGGGTGGGACTATACGTATACTACCACTGATGAAATTCTGGTTACAGTTCTCAATAGTCTAGTGGAAAGACTTTAGTGACTATTCCTCAGCATTTAGAGGCACCTCTGTTACTTCGCAGTAAATTCGAAAGTAACTATTTACTCGAAGGAGGTAGGTCGCTACAGACCAGGTACTCTGGTGTTTGCACCACTCGAAGAAGCAGCCGTCGAACAGTTAGCTAGTGGAAAGGGAGTCATTAAGTTTTTTCTTTTTTTTTTTTTTTTTTTGAAGCAGGAGACGTGAAAAACGTTCAATGCCATGATCAGGACTCGAACCCTGGACCACTCGAATAATCATCTAGTATGCTTCCAATTACTTCACGAAGGCATGCGGAAAGGAGGGAGAAAGAACCTCATAATGCATTTGGTTGTTTGGTTTAATTTACTTGATTATGGCAAAACACTCGGGGACTATTTGCCTAAGGGGAGGGATGCCTTAATGGAGGATTTTCTAAAGAAAACTGGTTTGTTTTTAAGTTACACGTGGGTAACCACGAAAACACCTACGCAGGCAACCCGTTCGTCGGGATTTGAACCCTGGACCGAACAACACGTGTTAAGCGACACTCGGGCCTTTGGTCGGCCGGTATGCATTTCAACTTTCGCTTCTCGAGTTTTCATTATTTTGGCTCTTTAAGTGAGTGGTATCATAAGATATGTTCAGTGCATGTGATTTACGGTTGTGAGATCACTTACTGGATATTTTTGCTTTCAAATAGTGCAGTCAAACTTGGCATCTTCCCGAAGAATATTTATGTTTGCTAAACTGTTACTAAGCATCGGTATCCCGACTCCTTCCAGTTATTCTTGAATCGCACCACAAGAGAAAAAAAATCACAATACTATTCTTACAGTTTGTAATTACGCCAAGTGTGTTTTCAGCTGTGCAACGTAAGGACTGAATATTTATACAACCAATCTACTTTTCCAGTTTCTTTCTGGCCACATCTCTCTTAGCTGTTACTACGCTCGGCCCTTGCTAGGCTTCGCCGATTCAATTAATACTTAGGGGCCAACTAGTTTGATTCTGATAGCTTCGGCTATATTCATTAAAAGCTTTAGTTAAGCCAGTTTAGTTAAAATTATTAGTTTTAAGTTCAAGCCCGAGTGGCGGCCTTATTGAAAAGTTCCAAGCCGGAACTGATTGTAATTATATTGAATAATAAAGGGTTTTAAACCCTTCTCAAGTCTTACGTGTTCTGTTCACACTTAAGCGATTATTCGCTTGTTAAGTGTTCGTGGGGTTCGGAGTGAGTACTTAAGATTTAAAGAATTGCACCCTACAATGGTATGGAGCAGTATTGGATATCACTCTCGCACTCCTCTACTACGCATTGCCGGTACATTAAACAGCCAGCGCTACATCTCCGAGGTGTTGGAGCCAGTTGTCCTTTCTTACCTTCAGGGCTTGCCCATAGCCATATTTCAACAGGATAATACGCGACCATACGTGGCACGCATTGTCCAAGGGTTCTTCGTCAATCGCCAGATTGAATTGCTTCCCTGGCCGGCTCGCTCTCCGGATCTTTCGCCAATAGAAAACATGTGGTCCATGGTTGCTGAACGATTGACCCAGATTACATCCCAAGCTGCCACACCAGATCAACTTTGGCAACCTGTGGAAGCTGCTTGGTCTGCTGTACCCCAAGAACACATCCAATGTCTCTTTGAATCAATGCCGAGGCGTGTGGCAGCGGTGATCTCCAAGAATGGCGGATACTCTGGCTACTGATTCTGGAAGGAACCACACTTCACAGAAGTCTATAAATTTAATCTTTTGATACTTGGTCAACACTGTTATGTACTAAATAAATTTTGTTGTGATATCTCTTGTCTTTCTTGGTGTTCCAATTTGGGTGGCCAGCAGTGTATTATTGAAACTCAATGTATACTAGCAGAAATTTCAAAATGAAGCATTCCTAAGATACAGCAAATCTGGTAAAAGTGCGTGCTTCTTATGAGATTCTCTCATAAACTGAAGTGCCACTGAATTAGAGATATCTGATTAGTAATAAATTGTTGCTCCTTTGGCCTTAATAGCGACGGCCACCCTAAACCTCAAAGATTTAACAAGTCCACGGAAGGGCTCCAAAGGCATGATCTGCCAAACGTCATGTATAATTTCGCATAAATCAATTAAGGACGTTAGAGATGGTTGAGTGCTGATATACCTTTTTCCCAAAAAGATATGAGTGCTGATATAACTTTTTCCCAAAAATATTCAACTGGATTTAAATCTGGGCTTCTCGGTGACCTCTTCAGAAACGCAGGAAGAATTTATTGGAATGCTTCTCGAACATGTGATAGTAAACCAGGATCTGTGACAGGTATTGTCTAGTTGGCACACTCCGACCGAAAAGCATGAAAAAATGTAATTGCCCAGAAAATATAGCTACTCAGATGTAGTGAAGGTGTTCAAGACAAGTAACAAAGGTTCCAAACACTGGCAAACAGAAAACATCTCAGACTATAACTGAGCCGCCACGCCTTAAATAGTTCCTACTTGGCACAGTGGATCCATGACTTTATGAGACTAGCGCTATATTCTTAGTCTACTACCAGTATGGTGCAGTCGGAATCAAGCTTCATCATTCCATGCTGTATGCTTTTAGTCGTCGATGGCACGGTTACGATGTCTACTGTACTGTCCTCACATGCACAGAAATGAAGCAGCAGTGCCAATATATTTGCATAACGTTGTCTATTCCTAATTCAATGGCGCATCAGTATAATATTGTCCTTCTAATGGTGGAGATTTACTGATAATAACGTCTCTCTTCCTAAGCTAATTCGAACTCTCAAAGAGATCTTAAATTACTGAGTCCCAAATTTTGGAGGTTCCAAATTTGGGCTGGTCAAGCGTCTTTGTATGAAATATGCAACTGTTTTTTTTTCATGTACGCATCGATTTGCTACTGTTGTCCTTTGTCTGAAGTCATAAAGATCTGCAGAATCTTTTCATTCAGCAAAGCGGCCATTAGATGACAGTAGAAAGATATGTGCGAATATTTTGCATACCTGCAAACATTTAGGAGAATAAAATTAATTTTTCAAAAATTCGTCGTAAAAAAGCTTTTTAGGGCCAGGAAATTTTGATGGTATCCTATAGTTACACATAAATTACGACTGAAAAAATTAACAACTTCTCTTTTGCTGCTGCCTTCTAAACTTGCTTTCAAAAATCTTAAATTACATCATTAATAGAAATGGAGAAATGACCTATATCAGTAAATTCGCTGTAAAATATATCCTAAACATTTCTATGCAGAGATGTGAGGAAATTTGTGGTTAACGGTTTACAGTATAGTGAATATATTTAATTAACTGAAATTTTTGACGTTGTGCAATTATATAAAAAGGTGGGTTTTATTTCGACAAAAACCTACATTCTTGTAACTGTTATCACAAAACAACTTACCTTATTTTAAGAAACTTTACATGAAAACGTATATCTAGGATCACTACTTAAAGAAATAAAGCTTGAAGTCACATTTTCTGAATAACTTCGATACAAGTGACTTCCTCTTTAGCTCCTTTCGGGAGAAAGAGTTCATAAATCTGACTTGTACAGCACTGTATATGAGGAATAATATGTTCGGGTTATTATACTAAAGGTTATTCTTTCCGTAGCCTTGGCATGGGAAAAGAGAGTTCTTCCATAACACTTTCTGTTTGGAATATTTCACATTTAACATGTTGCTTTCGTTCTTTATTTCTTACCATAATTTATTACCGGCATTTGTCCCCCCTCCAGACAAAAAAAGAGCTGTAAACATATTTCAGGTAACTTTTTAAATAAGATACTTAAACTTTTGCAAAAATAATTATCGATGATCTCGAACACTGATTTTGGATTTATAACATCGAAAACGAAAATTTCGAAGCTTATGAGCTAGAAAACTGAAACTGGTAACTGTGTTTCGAAAGTCGACAAAAAAAAATGCCACCACACAGATCGTTGCTCCATACTTCATTCGTGAACAAGCTAGCTGCATCAATAAATACACATTTTCCTTACACGTAACGCATGTATGACATATTTCTCCTTAAGAAGTTGTCTATAAAAGCATTTTGCCCCTCCATAACAATACTTGTGCTTCTACGGGTGCCATTATTTGAATTTGCGTTTAACATGAATCTCGTAAACCTCATTAAGGTACAGCTTAGGGCCTAATAGACACAAGCCCCTCAGACCTACGCACAGCAATTTTTCAGCGCCCATGTTCCTTACTTTCATAAAGGAAAAGCATAATTATGAATAATTATAGGATGATTTTGAGACGATTCCTCAGGCCACTTGTATGCCTAGGCAATTGTGCTGGCATCTTTATGGAACAAGTTTTCTGTAAGTAAGGTTTTAGTTTTGTTTTCTGATTAAAAGTGTAGAAGAAAATGAAGTTACAGCGCTTTTCTACGAAATGAGTTTCACTACACCATACCAGCAATAAAACTACGCAATTTTTGCTTATAGCTTCTTTCAGACCGTATCATCATTTTGAAACAGTATTTACACCATTTGTGCAAGTGTTTTTTTTACGTTAAACTGTCCGTTTTTTTTTACATAGGCAATAAGCCAGAATAATCCTGCAGGTTGTGCGTCACGTTGAAACGTTGCAATAATAACACGTTTGAACGTTCATGTTGCAGTTATCGCAACACGAATGTTCAAACGCAAATTGTCTTGGGCTCGAGTGCCTGAAGTCGAGAAACAGGTATAAGGATGTCGGTTTCTATTTGCAGTAGCTAAACAGGGGGTTGGATGTATAAAGATTTCATACTTTTTCTCATTATTCAACTTAAATACGGGACAACTTCCCTTACAGAGTCTTTCATGAAGGCATACTTCTATAGAGGGAAATAGGCCTCAAGTGTTTTGCCATAATTAAATAATCCAAAGGCTTTCCCTTTTCAAAATCTCATATTCCCCAAAATGAAAAAGGGTCACCAAATTTTAGGTCTAATAAGAGAATTTTATAAATAATGTTTAGAGTGATCTGTACATAGTTAAAAGGTTTAATGCATAGGATTTTAGAAATTGTAACATTTCGTTTCAAAGCAATTAAATACATAAAGATAGATACTTACTCATCAAAACTGATTTATAATTTGCTTGCTTCTTGTGCGTGCAGATGTGTATTATGCATCAGTAGTAATAAATTACACAATTTTTATGATATTTTCTGCGACATAATATTATTATGTACAGCGTTTTTCTGCATACTTTCTACATACTTCAGAATTTTTCTAGTTTTTACCGCTTTACTGTTTTTTTTTTTTTTACTGTTTTCAGAATTCCAACTACTTCTCCGTAAACAGTAATGAAACGGGCTGATGTTAATTTCAATAGCAAAGAAATAGAAAAATCAGAATGCTAGTAACGATTTATCCCAGTACGTATAAGTTATCATCGTTTGTTTATTTAAATATATAGGATTCTTGAAATACACTAGTAATGGATAATAAACCTCAAATATTATTTCAATCATAATTTGTTCCCTTCTGTGAGGAACCACGACAACCTTTCCTCATAGCAGCTGATTCAGTACTCGTGTTTACCACAACAGACGGAATCCCTAAAAATTAAATAACACATCATATATAGAGCTACAAAAGCATACAAATGATCTATAGATGAAAAAATAGTCAGCCGAGCCCAGTACTTTTCAGATAAGCCCAGCACTATTTTTAGCAGTCAGATACGCCCAGTACTCTTTACTTGTAATAATGACTATCAGTACAAATATGCATGCGCAACCGATGTTTCATTGCTTAAACAGAGCTTTCATGAAAAGTAGAAATTTGACTTTTCTGTCATGTCTTAAAACTGTATATAATATTAGGCAATTAGATAAAACAGAATTTAAGTCTATGCTTTTTCACTATTTTTCGTCTGTCGCAATGTAGCACGCAGGACACTTTACTATATTTATTTAATTTTAATAATGTCTAAATGTGTATAGCATAGCCAATAAACTTTTATTATGTATGTTATATAAACGCCATGTTACAAATAGCGTTCTGTATAATCTGTCACTCGGTAGGTATTGGAATAATTAACCTTTACATGCAGAGGCAGTACTGTGTAACCGTTTTGAAATGGTAATTAATTTGTTTCTTTCGTAATTCAAAATCTTAAAAAGATTCAGATTAGCAGAAATAAAGATCTTTCTGTTTTATTAGCTAAACCCATCATGCATTTAATTGTCTTTTGAGGAAATTTATTTATTTATCTAGTGTTACTGGCAACAGGACCTGGTATGGATTCAAAATATTTACTATTAATAAGATGGCCCTTTTACATGTCAGAAGCTTTTCATAAACTATGTGACAAAACGCAAGCAAATTACAGTGTTAAATGCGTGTAATGTTATCATTTTTGCAGAAAACAAAGGTGTTTTAATATATTAAAATACATTTACATTATATTTAGTTATAATTAGTTAAATTACATTACATTATATTTAATTAAATAGTAAAATAATGTACATATATGTGAGGTAACTATGTAAAAAATGCATACTGCTTAAACAATGAACAGCCTAAAAATGAGAAAATCAAAAGAGGCATCAAATATCACTTTGATAAGCACCATTGCATAAGTATTTCAGGATGATTCACATCGAATGGTTGAGAATTTACCACCTATAGTATGTTTCAGAATTTTTTTGTTTACTAATACTGAAAATCAAATTTCCCACAAATAATAATAATTCAAACAAACTTCAAATAAACAGATTTAAATATCCTGTTCTGTATTCAAAGTCTGTTAACAGGATTGACTGGTATGAAAAACTTTATGAAATGAACAGGATAATGACTTGCTGAAATAAAAACTGAAAAAACTGCTTCGAGAACTTTACCAGTTCTTAAACTATAGCATTTGTTTTTAGTTAGATTACAGATATGGAGATGAGATAATGTCAAGAATTTATGTGCTCTATTACATGTTGCTGTCCTTGAATTCATAATTCTAAAATAACATTATTAGTTAAACACCCTCCCTGAAAGCGGGATTTCGTTTGAATTTAGTAAAATACCTTCAAATATAGTAAAATACTGAAGTGTATTGAAAGATACCACAGCTATATTTTTACAAACATCTTGAGATTCTTATACATCGAAATTCCAAACATTTTAACACTCAGTATATAGAAACTGTAATGTTTTTCAACATCCAGGACATACTTCATTGCCTTACATAATGACATAACAGTTAAGTAATATTAAATCATTTTAAGATCTGAAGGCAGAAATGCATAATTTAGAGCTAACTAGAAGATAGACTAAGGTATGCTAACTGAATAGTTTACCAGAAACTTGATATTATTAAAGATGAGTTAACCATAACAACAGAAAATATAGTTTCCTGACATTTATGATTTTCTGTTATATTTTAAACAGCTGCACTGAAGGAAGAAAAATGAAGCGTGATTTTTTTTTAATATCTGCTTAGCTTTTATGACTCATACATGAAAATTTTTATATTTTCAATAAAATGGGAAAACATTTAGTAATAATTTTGACTCATTATACATTGGAAAGGGAAACAAGTAATTACATTCTTCTACCTGAATGTAAGAGCTTTTTAACATAAGACAAAATTAATCTTATGTACATTATTTTATTTTAAGAGGTAGACTTAAAATAAGATAAAATGCACATTTGCACCTTGTAAATCACTTAAACACTTGGCAAAAGTTTATACTGAAAGTGAAAATTAAAAATATATATTATATATATATATATATATATATATATTTATTTTACAGAAAATTAAGTATTCCTATACATTTTACACAGTTTCAACATCAAACTGAAATTAGAAAACCTGAAATTACTACGTATTCAACAGCTATCAATGAATCACTGTCGTGTTCACAGAATACTATTTCACTTAAAATAACAATAAAATATTCTGAGTAATTTATTCTTTTATATAGAATCAATTTAATAGAATATAACAGGGGTTTTAAAAATTATTGCACTTCAGTCGTATATATTATTTAAAATGCAGAACTATCCTTAAGTAATGCATTTAAGTCAATCACGGCTTGCAGTTTAAATATATTTATAATATCTACTTACAGTTATCATGAACCGTTAGTGTGCGTTTTTTTTTTCTTTTTTGAAAACATTCAGACACAACAGATTTCAAATAAAATAATCAATAATGAGAATAATAAATACTTTATACAAATTAAAATATGCAGCTGGCAACATTGGAATTATCAATAATATTTTCTCTACAATAGAATCATTTTTAAAAGGGCAAATATCTTATAATATATTCAGATTCATTATATTCAGATATAATGTCAGATACATTGTGCCTTTTACAATTACCCCTTTCTCTAAATTATACAGCAGATCTAATGAACACCAAGTCCATTCTGATAGAAATATGGTGCCCTTTCAGAAATGACTGTTCCAATAAATATAGCACTTATGAGTAATTGGCTTTCTAGTTTCATTCAAGCTGGACTGCTTAAAGAAAGAACAGCTATAGTTTAAAATATTCTTACATCATGCAACTATCTGTCTGTACCAAGGAAAATACAAATTGCTTTAAAGATATATTATCAGCTGCTGGGAACAATATTGAGAAATTGGATTGCTATATAGAATTTTATTTGACCATAAAACTATTTTTATTTATTCTTGAATTCATTTTCATTTGTGACAGCAGAATCCATCTAATGCGATAACTACTAAAGTTCTTTGTACACTAAATTATCTATTTACTTCAAATACCTCTTTAGAGACCTTTCCATGTTCAGTCTGTGTCCCATCTGTTTAACCCCTAATCCCATTAAATCATTACTGTCCATATTTGCTAATTTAGCCCCTGTAATACCAGCTTCTGAAAAACGCTGTTTGTATTCAGGAAGAAACAAACTATCCAACCAGTCTGCAATGTCATTAGCAGTCCATTCTTGTAATAATTTGAACCGGAATTCTTTTTGTACAGATTTCAAGCGTGACAGTTCACCGCTAGAACTTTCGTGTAGAAATGCATGCTCAGAAATGTTATTTGAAGGTAAATGCCTGAGGCCACTTGTGCATGGTGAATGTACATTTATGGTTCCACTGCTACTTCCTAAATTACATTTTTTATCAGCTCTCATCATCTGTACAATTTTTGGTGATTTGTTTTCCAAAGATGCCAAAAAAGTTAGGTCAACTGAGTTTGACGATGAATCATGATGACAAGTTAACGGGTAATTTTTTCTTTGATAATGATTTGATGGCACGCGTTGAAAAACCCGATTTCTTGAGTGTGGTGAATTATCAGAAAATTCAGGTGGTGGGGCTATGGCTATTTCAGATGCTGAATAAGAAGCTTCCCTTTTAGAAACTGCATTTTCTGATGAAGCAGCAAATTCAGGTGGAGGAGGAACTAGTTCAGTAAACACATCAACTTCATTTATTGCTGCTAAGCCAAGGGAATTCACTTGTAACCTAAGAACTTCTAAACTTTCATCTAAGCTGCTCTCAGTTGAGCTTTGGGCTTTCTTTGTGTCTGTAAAATTTTTCACTACTTCCTCTGAAGAACAGAGTGGTACATTTTTTTCTTCCCTTTTTTGAGCACTTTTGATCACATTAATACAAGATTCATTAAGTAAAGTTTTATTATCCTGAGAAACATTTGATTTGGCTTCCACATGAATCTTCTGAGTACCAAGCAAGTCGCTTGGCATTGATTCAGCATTACTCTTTAAATTCTTCCTGTTCCAAGCTTCAACTTGAGAGGAAAATTTTGACAGTTCTTCATTATTTAAATCATGTACTTTTTCAGGCTGTTTGTTCTCTCTGCTTTGAGTATCTTGATTCACGTATCTTTTATCTGGTTCAGAAGACAGCTGCACAGATCCTTCAGCTTTATTAGCATCCCCTACTGAACTGGACAAAATAACTTGGTCAGTCTGAATATCTGTAACTGATGCTATTTCAACAGAACTATGTTCCATATTATCATTTTTAGAACAATTTTGCTTTTCTACTTCTTTTCTTGATTCCATATTACTTTTACTTTCAGAAGAGCACTTTTGAGACCCTGTTAATGTAATTTTTAATCCATCAGCTGGGGTATTCTTTGTGCTTTTTTCAGTATCTGCAGTATCAGTTATAGTAGACACAGAAACATCTACATCTTTATTATCCTTCTGATCATGTTCTGGAACTGCAGAAACACTTTCCGCCACGGAACCCTTAGTTTGATTCATACCACTAAGAATTTGTTGTCTATATTTTGCATATTCAGAAGCAGGAGCATCTCGGCTAGGATAGCGAGGAATAACACATTTTTCGTTTTCAAATGACTTTAGAATAGAAGATGATAAATAGCATGAATCCTGCGGTTCGTTTGTGGTTGATATGACTACAGTACCTGTTAACCTTCCTTCCTCAGTTCTATGTAGCTGTATTTCACTTTTTTCCACTTTGTGTTCTGTTATTTTACCACTTATAAAAACAACTGTGGCATTTTTATCAATTGGTTTCTGCGAAAACCTAAGCCTTTCTCTAGCTTCTTGTATCGCTCTTTTGGCTTCTGTATGAGGACTAAGAGGTAAATTTGTTTCAGACTGTACTTGCTCTTTGTCACAAGAGCTAGACTGACAAGGAAGTTTTTCTTCTTGGCCTGACACGTCACCTTTTCCAAACGTAGAAAGGCTAGCACCTTTGTCTACTGATGTTGGAATAAAATCGTCCTCACTACTCTCATAATCAGGCTCAGGAATAAAGGGTTCATGACTTGGAGTTCTAACAGTAGGATAATTTTGAGGACTACCAGCGTCTGAGTCTTCAAAATCAAACTTTGAAGCATAGGCACTAGTTACAGCAGACTTTCCTTTTAAAGACCAAAATGCTCCCCTATCTGAAACATGACCACTATCAGTTGACATAGAATCTCTCTGTCGGCTGGTTTTCTTAAATGTGGAATACAAACCACCGGAATCACCACTATTTTCTGCTTCTGAAGATGTGGTACTTCCTCGGTCAGACTTATTTCCGGGTATTTTGGGAGGAAGAGATTGAGACCTAAGACTAGATCCCCCTCCAGCACGCCTAGGCTGTAAAGTGTCTTTAGGTGTACTCACAGTATCAGATTTATAACCTACACTCATTACCACTTCAGGGGATGCATATAATTTGGCACTGTCTCCTGGACGGAAACTTGACATAACATTAGAGTTTCTTTCATCATCCATGATATTTACATTAGCGTAGTCACCTAAGGACTTAGAAACATCAACTTTGACTACTTGTCCAACAGGTGGTGGAGGAGGTGGGTGAGAAGGAGGAGGACAACTGGCTCTCAATACTTTTTCTTTCTTAGTTAATGGTAAAGTTTGCGCATATATATCAGAGTTTGTATCTCCTACTTCAACAGGGATTGTACTATCATAAACATCTTCAATAGATTTCCATGCCTCATTGTAGTTCAAGCTGTAATCTTCATTATCGCATAAGCCGAGATAACTATTATAACCATTTGATGTACAAGCCCATGAATGCCTGCTTCCCTGAATATTATGTACATCTTCTTGACTAAGACTTCTTTTCCGAAAATTTTGATTATTTGTTCCAGTAGGAATTTCTTTTAGATCAGGTGTACTAAAAAAGTCTTTGTGAACTTTCATGGTTGTTTCCGTCAGCTTTGATCTTGATGCTTTTGACCGTTTCATTTCAGCTACACTTCCATAGACTTTAGGTGGACGGCTTCCTAATCTTGGCCTGTTATTTAGAGTGTAGCTACGTATATGCTTTTTCGAGCCCTGGCGAGCAAAAAATTGTTCTAACTCTGCAGCAGATACTCTCTGCGAGCTAGGTCTAGCTTTAATTGACGCAGTTTTCGTCAAGTGACAATCAGACATTTTCAACCCTGTTTTGTTGGGAATACTTTCTACAGAGCTACTTTTTGTTGATCTGCCTTCAGAATCATATTCGCACAATGTCCTGTCGAGTGTTTCTGCAAATACAAAGAATAGTTTTGATACCACTACCATTTAAAATACATAATTGCATGTGTTACTTTATAAACATTTATTAAAAGTTTAATAAAAAAACTTTTACGTTTTACTGTCAAAATAACTCAAATGCTTATCATGTTAAAAACTGTAGGTGCATAATACAATTTTATTTTAAAATTTTACAAAAAAATTAGAAAGCTTAGGAAAAAAAAAGAATTTTTAACCTATAAACTAAAATAAGCAAAAGAAGTCCTAAGTAGACAATTTAGAGACTGCAACACAAATATAGCAATTAAGAACCAAAGACAGACAGCAAGTTGGTCAAAGCAACAGTAAATATAAATTATTACCAAGAAGTGGCTATTAAACACATTTTCAAATTGAAAATGGAAGTTTTGTAACAGAAATACTGCTTAGTATACGACTATACAAATGTTTTAATTATGCTTGTTTTAATCAAGAATTATATTTCTTATTCTATCAAGTAGCGAAAATTTGATATTTTCATTTCTTCTATTTAAATAGTTTGTTCATTTCTTTACCACTAATTATTTAAAGCGTAAATTGACTGAAGCACTGGATTTCAAGTTTTACATCTAAAACTCAAAATGAAGAATATATCGAAAATATATTGATAATCTTGAATTATTTGTGCCACATATTTGTATTCAGAATAATAAGACCAGCAATTCATTTAAAGATATGAATAGTTTTGGGAACGCACTGTTATTCTTATTGTCAAAGACAATGAATAGATAGATATGAAGGGCTTTAAAACTCATTCTGGAATTCACTGAACACACTTATTAAGACGACATAATTTTACTAAGACTTTTCTTGTGCATTCTCATCTTAAAACAGTACAGGATGCGTGTTATTCTGCACAGGAAATTACGGAATTATGTACGAAGTTTCCAAAGTCCTAGGAATTGAGATCTAGTTCAATTAGGCAACGCTATGGGACAAAGACAAGTCTTGACATATTTATACAGCTATCTCATGCAATACTATATTTAGTCCTATTCAGTTTGTAATTGATACCGCCACATTTTTTGAAGCACTGTTTTTGCAACCTTGGAAGATGCAAAGAGCAATAATTTTCTTTTTGTTGAAA
>KK114958.1:86650-105626 GCA_000611955.2 Stegodyphus mimosarum
CTGTTCCCACTGGAAAAAAAAACTGAACAGAGTGTCGATTTGAGAGTTAAAACATTCGACAAATAAGTGGATTGAGGAGACATTGAAAAGTTCTTTGATATGGCTTTAAAAAGTTAAGTTTTTTGTTGGGATAAGTGCAGTCAATTAAACTGGGAAAAACCATATTGTTAATATTTATGAAAATTGTCGAAATAAAAAAAATATATCTAAATTCTCAGAACTTTACATTCCTCGTACATAATCATAATTGTTTAAATTATATTAAGCCAATATACACACATAACTCATTTGTTGTAAGGAATGTATTAAAAATAATGTTACGTAAACAAATAAGTTTCATATAAACATAATATTTGTTATTAATGAATTTTTTTATCATTAGCTAGTAACTATATCAGGTGATCAAAATGTTGCATACATTAACATTTAAAAAATGTGGGAATTCCAAAATGGCTATTAATTGCACAATTCTTCAATATCTGACCCCCTTATTATGTTACAAGTAATATACCAACTGAAATTTCAATTAGCTTTAAAGACCGATTGTTTGGTGTAAGATAGAGAACTGTTTCTCAAAGCATAACGGATTTTTATGGTTCAGCATTACTTCGCAACACATGAATTTGACTGAGATGCCGTCTTTCGTTCGCCTCCTTGCTGGTGACTGCAACGTTTTATTCCTGACTTTGCCCAATTAATGCGAACGTAGAAGAAGCGGGCAGCCCCACCATTTCTCAAGGTGAACGCTTCCAGTTTCTCAAAATTAGGTTACCAAGAAAAAAAAAATCGTTATTTTGTCAGGTTCACGAACATTTGGAAAGGTTTCTAAATCGTAAAAGTTTTCCTCTAAGAATATATTGTGAGTAATGTCCAATCATAAAAATTCGTTCTGCTTCATCAACTGATCTTCATTTAGCACCAAACAAACGGTTTTTAACTCTTTGACAGCGAATTCGTCCGAAACACCCGTCAGTTCAGATATCGGCAGGTCACCCAAACACCTGCGTCCCTTTTGTACATCATGTTTTCCCCCATCACGTTACTGCATTTATCATTGGTTTCCGGAGTTGTTAAATGACATGCCAGTCACTCTTTTGAAGCGACGAAAAGAACTTCTCTTATTTCAACTCACCTTCCCTCTTCTTTGTTTAGTGTCAAGGTTTAGTTACTAATGGTCACAGATGCAATCCTGTCCTAAGGAGAAACTGTACACAGTGAGTGAAACCGCATAAAGATCCCCAACAGAGAAGTAATCGCTTCACTTAAGTAGGTTATTGTTAACACTGCAGCATTCTACTTAGCACAAGGAAAGGGTATCCCTTCTAACAAATATTTCGTATATATGGAAGTTTCGGATGTTTGATAGGAACAAATTTTGGCCTCTACCGATTCAAAAGAGTTTGTAAATTCTGTCTCTTTGGGAACACACACTATAGACTTTAAAAGGACTATTGAAGAATTATCTTCCAGCCTTGTGAAACAAAACAGAAATCAGAAGAAGGGTGTGTAAGGCTTCTCGCTTAACAGAAATACGTAACAAATAATAATTTCAACGTGTGGTAGATTAGCCTAACGCCTCACAGAATACTTTAACGTGCAGGAAGGCCTCTGGTTTGTAGTAAACCGGCAAGACAAAGCCAAATGTCTAGAAACACTCAACTCCGCGGACTCAAGTCACTAATAATCACAGCACAACGTGGCCTGGCATAGGCAGACACGCTCTAAAGCTAACTTCCGAAACTCTTGTTTAAATAGCATTTCTTTCTACCTTAATCTGAATCAACTCTCGCTATCTCATTTACATTCTGGAATGAAAAGCGTGGGTGAAAAGAGAGTAATAGGAAAGTCTTTCAGCTTAAAATGAACTATTAGATAAAAATAATTAGATAAACCTCACAAGTTAAAGCCAACAGCACAAACTGCAATTGAAATGTCAAGTGCTATATTACTTGTAATAATATAGAGGTGTCATCCTTGGGGAAATTTTGCCATTCATACCATTTTGGAAGTTCCACAATTTTTTAAAAAATCTGATATGCGCGACGTTTTGATCCCCTAATAATAAAGTCCGTTATTCAATTATACAACAGCAACATGCTCGGCAGCAATATTTTAGCATGCATTATATTTTAACTACACTCACTTCCAAAAGTTAAGCACGGAGAGGAAAGTGTTAATTTCCGAATGCCAGTCAGAATTAGAGAGGATGCAATTCGCTGCGAGGTAGATGGAAGTATGCAATTATGTTAGGTAACAGCCAATCGCACTTACATGTCAAGAAATATGCAAAAAAGGTAGTCTTATAAGAAGCCAGCTTTATGAAGGGTTACAGAAGTTGATTGCAAGTGCTGATAGAAGGTGTTTAAAACTTTCGTACAATTTGTTTTCAAGACATACGTGTTTCTATGACTTCCAGAAGACAAATGGAGGATTCTGAGCGCTGGCGTGCTGTGGGGCGCATTGAAGCAGGACAGTCGATTACAGATGTTGCTCTTTTATTCGGCGTTCATCATTCTGTAATTTCACGTTTATGGAAACAATTCCAAACCACACAGACAGTTGTCCAAAGGCCGGTAGCCGGTCGCCCAAGGGTTAAAACCCCCGCGGAAGATCGATATATTGCTACTGTAGCCAAGCGGAATCGCAGAGCGACCTCCACATGTGTTACATCTACGGTTACAGCGTCCATTGGTAAGGCGATATGTGCAGCTACCGTACGCCGAAGATTACATATGAGTGGACTGTAAACCCGGGTACCTCGAGTTTGTGTTCCTCTATCCGTCCAATCAAGAGGGGCACGATTACAGTGGTGCCGGGTACATGTCATTTGGAATGTGTCTGATTGGGGCAATGTCATGTTTACTGATGGGTCAAGATTTGCTCTGGAGCCAGATGACAAGCGTATAAGGATATGGCGTGAACAACGAACACGCAATCTGTCCCAAAACATCACCGAACATCACGCATTCCGAGGCGGAAGCATTATGGTGTGGCAGGGATCCCATTAGGATACCGCACCGACCTGCACATCTTTAAACGGGTTCTTTGACGGCTGTCCAGTATCGAGATGAAGTCCTAGAACCCATTGTGAGATTGTATGCGGCAGCAGTTGGCTCTACTTTTGTTTTAATGGACGAAAACGCATGTCCCCGTAGAGCTGACATCGTCGATGACTACCTCGAGAGTGAAGGGATTGCGCGTATGACGTGGCGAGCATATTCGCTCGACCTTAATCCCATTGAAAATCTTTGGGATGCTCTCGGCCGTGCTGTATCTTTATGTTTCCCACCTCAAGGTGTAAGCTTTGTATACAAATGAGGGAGGAATCACATACTCTATTAATGTCCTTTTTTTTTTCATTTTATGCTGTTTATTTTCACTTTATACATAATTCTGTTTAAGTCTCCAGTATGTCATTATCTGATAACTTACAAAAATTTAATATTTTTTTCATTTCTGTATATAATTATTGATTTTGTTTTATGCATAAATAATATATGCTAGTTACCTGCCGAATTTAGTGTCAATCAAAGCAGTATTTGTTGGTTTTTTTGTATTTTACATCTTCGTGCTTAACTTTTGGAAGTGAGTGTATTATTTAAATTTTTTTCTATTTTATTAAATAAACTACTATTAATTTGGGATAATGCTATAGTATTACGAAAATTATCTACTAAATAATTATTTTGAAAATATAATGACAAATAAAATGATATAGTGCACAACTTAACCCCCACCCCCCAATCTTCGAGAATTTCGTAAGATATTCATACTGCTGGCTTTGGATGCTATTCTATCCTAGTTTAACTTTATATTTTCTAAATACAGTGTAACTATTTTTTTCTTCTTGCTCTTAAATTTTATTGTACTATTAAAGGCAACTTTTAAACTGCTCTATTATGAAAGCAATAAAATTGTCAGAATCTTTCTCTGGTAAGCAAGTTTTGTACTATAAATGCCATAACTGTAATTTAAATCCTTACATTTCCTATATTCAATTTTTCTTCTAAAATTGAATTTGATACCAGAATTATTACACAAAGAACTATAAATTGCATTCAGTTAGCATACCTATTTCTGCTAATCCTGCTACCATTGATCTTGCTCTAACCCTTCCCACAGATAAGGTCGTCTTTGGGTCTCTCTTTGGTGGAGCTGGAGCTTCAATAGAACAAAAAAGTAAATGAAATTTCCAGAAAATTAAAACAAAGGTTAAGAAAAGAAAAAATCTGATTGAAATAATCTATAATTAATAATTATCCAAATGTAATACTGTAGCTTTCCTGCTATATTTCTCAGCTTCATTATGAAATAGAACTTAACATTATAATGCACAGAGTATGAATAGCATAAATATTGTATGAATAGTCACATAAACTATGAAAAATTAGAAAAATATTTATGTTTTACACGTATCTTGAACATAAAAACATTTATTGTGGTCTGGTATCATTATTATACAGATACAGCCCAAAAAATGGGATAATAGAAGGAAATAACCTTAAACAAGCGGGGAAATGAGATAGACATGCATCTTATAGGCAAATACAAAGCCTAAACATTAAAAAATGAATAGCCTTTTGAAGAAATCTAATCAGAATCATAATCTTAAAAAACTCGATTTCTTCAAATATAGACAATTTCTTGAACAATATTCACAATATTCTATAGTGTGTTTAGGAAGTTTCATCTAAATTTACCTTTTCCCCCTTTTCTTGGTAACTATTCTCAAACGCTCAATAAGCAGCAATTTTCAGGTAAAAATGAAAAGAATTTAAACAATAAATAATTTTAATAAAAGACTGTCGACATTTATACCATCTCGGAAACTTTCATATTTTTATGTAGAAACTAGTCATAAGCTATGTGAAACATACATATATTTTGCTACACAACTGCAATCTTTAATATTCAACAAAATATATGAAGTGTGCAAGAGTGCACAGATGAAAAAAATTAATTATAAATAAATAATAAATAAATTGATTGATTTAAGAATACTAAAAGCTGCCATGAAAATTAAAATGTTCCTGTTTATAATCATTTGTTATCTCAGTTAATAAGAGAAACGATGAAAAATCAAAGCCGGATTCTGTAATTTTTGTCGCAGAGTTTGGGAGTACTTTTTTCTAAAAATGTAAACATTAACAAGGCAATTATGCCTCACAGAAAAAATAATTATTTTAAAAACTACTACCAAATTTTGAGAGTAGCAAGTTCAGAAACTTACTTCTTAAAGTATTTGTAAAAGAACATTTTCCTTTTTTAATGCTGCATGTAGCATTAAACAGAACTACAGAAAAGTAGATTGCAAGGTTAATTTATTACAACACAGCTTCAGAGAAAGGATTAAAATAATGCAATCAGCTTGGCACTAAATAGCTACAAATGCTGAAGCGAAGCTTATTTCATTTTAAGGAGCACAAGATTTTGCTTATTTATGATGCTGTACTTATCAAACTTTTTCTCGTTGCAATAAATGTCTTACATAGCTTCACTCATTTCCAATCAACCCACCAATGGCCAGCTAACTCTTAGAAAGCAAAAATAGTAATTCAATGTGAGTTTGAGTTCCGATGATCAGTTAGGTGGGCTGCATGGAGGTGAATAAATTTCAAGATATATATGTGGGTTTACAATAGGAAGTGTTCCATAAATGTATCTATCCTTCGGTAGGTATCCCTAAACTGCTATGCTAAAATTAATTAACCACATAAACACCTTTTCCAATTACTGAAAAAAAAAGTGTTCCTAAATTTCAGTTACCTTATTATTTTAATAACAGCCTGCTCTCTGTGTATTATATCTCCAAGAAACTTTGTAGTTTTGTCGCCAATTTAGGCTAAACTTTCTCCAATAGAAAACTACTTATTACGACAACCCTTTTTGCTTCCATCTCTTAATACGTACTTGCATTCCACTCATTGAGAGTGTAGGGGATATGTCTTCTAAAGTAAGCATCTCGTTTAGATTAACTGTGTTCTTAGTGAAAAAATTTTAACCTTAAAGATTTGCTTTTTAACAGGATTCTTTTGGTTTTGTGACTAATATTTTGATTGAGTATCAATTAGTGATTTGAATCTAGCAAATAATTTGATGCTTACTTGGAAGTAAGATGAAACACTCTCTCTTATTTTAGTTACTGTTAATTGATGGTAGATTGGTTTATCCCCTTGATAAGTCGATTAATCTGCTATCAATAACAGTAACTGGTTTTTCAATACTTAAAAAGTTTACTTTTGATTTTGACATTTTTGCGATTTAGTTTTTCCTTTACTGTGTTTAAAGCAAGGAGGACTAAAAATTTATAAATTTTTTTAAATTCTGAAAAATATCTTTTGAATGATGTTTTTAAATTAAATTTCCGTTGCTTGAAGATGTAATATGGAGAGTTTTCTTTTTATAATTTATAGTGAATTATTGCTTTATTACTTTGCAGCTTTAGCGCAAGTCTTAAGCTTATTAATTTACTTTTAATTACTTTCATTATGAATATAAATTCAAACAAATAGCAGCTTTAGCACTACTTTAATAACAGCCTGCTCTCTGTGTATTATATCTCCAAGAAACTTTGTAGTTTTGTCCCCAATTTAGGCTAAACTTTCTTTAATAGAAAACTACTTATTACGACAACCCTTTTTTGCTTCCATCTCTTAATACGTACTTGCATTCCAGTCATTTGTTTTTAAAATTTCGAAGGCAAGTTGGTTAATTTTTGCTTACTATTATGCTTTTTACTACAGTTTTTAACTTTAATTTTATGGATTATTTCTTATAATCTTCTTACGCTTTTTCAAATTTGTTCTTGAATCTACTTTTGTTTTTACTTTTGTTTTTGAAACGAAAATAGAGTGTATGGAATATGTCTTCTAAAGTAAGCATCTCGTTTAGATTAATTGTGTTCTTAGTGAAAAAGTTTTAATCTTAAAGATTATTTGCTTTTTATCAGGATTCTTTTGGTTTTGTGACTAATATTTTGATTGAGTATCAATTAGTGATTTGAATCTAGCAAATAATTTGATGCTTACTTGGAAGTAATATGAAACACTCTCTCTTATTTTAGTTACTGTTAATTGATGGTAGATCGGTTTATTTCCTTGATAAGTCGATTAATCTGCTATCAATAACAGTACTGGTTTTTCAATACTTAAAAAGTTTACTTTTGATTTTGGCATTTTTGCGACTTAGTTTTTTCTTTACTGTGTTTAAAGCAAGGAGGACTAAAAATTTATAAATTTTTTTTAAATTCTGAAAAATATATTTTCAACGATGTTTTTAAATTAAATTTCCGTTACTTGGAGATGTAATATGGAGAATTTTCTTTTTATAATTTATAGTGAATTATTGCTTTATTACTTTGCAGCTTTAGCGCAAGTCTTGGGCTTATTAATTTACTTTTAATAGCTTTCATTATGAATATTATGAGGAACAAGATGCCTACAAAAATGAGAATATAAAAATTCAACTTATTTCACATGGTAGTAAACATGAGATACTACTTCAGAAAGAAAGTTTTACAAAAATTATCGATCTAATGGTTAATTTTCAATTCATCTCATGGACTTCAGTTTCAAAGAAACCGGTTGGGCTTTAATAAATACATTCAGTTGCCTTTGCATGATAAACTTGGCTCTTTTCTAATCAAGACTTTTGTTAATAACTTACAGAAATTTGACAATACATCAGTGAGTGACTTTATTGGTGCAAATAAGATAATACTTAATTTACAACTTCCTCCTTCCGTATGAAACCATGAAATAAAACATGTCTTTATCAGTATAATGAAGGCGAGAAATTGTTTAAAAATAAGAGGAATGGAAATATGATATATTTCAGTAGTATGTGCACTATTGTCTGATTAAATTACACAAACACAAATACATATTTTCCACTTAAAAATGCTTTATAATCCCTCTTTACTTTTCGTTAAATATTATATAACTGATAAACAAAGTACTGGGAATTCTACATGACTTTTAAAAGTAATATTACTGAATGTTGGTAACACTGTAAGTCTTATCCTAATTTTATAACAGTTATTTTAAGTTTATGCATCTTTCCTATCCATTCTAGCTTCAGCTTACAATTTCCTACCAGAATGTATTTTCAGTATTTAAGTCGATGTTTCACCGACTTCGTTAGAGAGCCCGAGTTCCTGACTAACGCGCGTTTGCCTTTGGTTACCTAAGCTATTGCTACGCTGGGCCGTACTTTAGGCCCTTGTTTGGCTTCGCCGACTTAATTAAGATTTAGGGGCCCACCACTTAGAATCTTGATAGTTTCGGCTATACCTTTCAGTTAGCTTTAGATAGGCTAGTTAAGTTTAATTTCATATAAATTAAAGCCCAAGTGGAGGCCTTGCTGTACGCTCCGAGTTAGGAGCTATCATATTTATTTTGAGAAATAAAGGGTAGTTAACCCTTCTTGAGTCTTACGTCTCTGTTCACACACTTAAGCGATTATTCGCTTATGAGGATTAGGGGTTTTTAGATTATTGAACTGTGAAATAAGAAGGTAAAACCCCACAACACTATTGAAACATGACATTGGAAAATAGAAACAGTGAGCTTCGCATATAGAATTACCTTTTTTACAGATGAATTTACGGGGTAATGTAGCACACTGCCGATATGGAAGTGAAGGATTTTCAGTAGGAGTTCCAAAAGGAGGATTGCGTGCAGTGATGACAGTCATAGCAACTAAATTTCCGGACTGCTGAATAATAGAAACAACATGTTCATGGGATGCTTGTGAAACATCCTGACCATTGATCTGTTTGAAAAAAAAATAACTTATCAACATAGTAGTTCTTGAATAAATAAGAAAAATTATATATAAAGCTTTTTAAGCATAATTAAAACATTAATCGAAATAATTTTAAGAATCATATTAGAAGAATGTAAAATTAAACACACATGACTTTTCAAATTAGTAGTTGGTATTTAATGGAATCAAAATACATCCACATAATCTAATAATGTTTTACCTATGAAAAGAAGCACAGAGGGACACTGCAAATGTTCATAAAACATACCACATATCTTTGAAAAATACTATTCCAGTTTCTCTAATAACATTTATTTAGACCACTTGTAAGGATTTATTTAATTCCAACCAGTTATTTTTAGTTTTCTTTCCTTTCCCTCCCGATTTCAATTTCCTGTCGGAATGTAAATTTTGTATGATGAAGATGCAAATTCTAAGCGTGTTTCAGAAGCAGTATTTAAGCTGCGTTTCAAGCGTTCAAAAGCAGTAGTAGCGGACTTAGTTCCGATGTTTACGCTGCAAGTTTAAAATTAGCTCTCTAGTTCGAAACCTTTCAGCTTATACTGATATTCCTCGGCTCGGCTTTGCTGTGTGCAGTCGATTAAAGAGCCAGTCAGTAGAATTCTTAATTTACTAGTTATTTGTTACATTTTCATTTTCTGTTAATTTATGTAGCCAAAAATGGTGGTGATTTGTGAGCACAAAGTGTGTGCATCTGTTTAAATTTAGTCTTAAATACTAAAAAGGTTATTTAAACCTTTCTTCTGCAGTATTAATTCTTAAAGACATAGCGAAAATTCGAAATTTCATCTTTAACATAGGGTTCAGGATATATGCTACCAAAGAATACACATAGACTCTATACAATGATTTAGATGCTAAAAAGATTTCTGTAGAACGGTGTTATATGATACAAAAACGATAAAGTATCGACCATCGATAAAGTATTTTCATATTATCGAGTTACAACGTTGATTTAATTTCAATCAGTCATTGCTGACTGAAGAAGCAAAGAATGCATAAAAGGGAATATTAATATTGATAGTTTAAACATTAATACCAGTTTTTGAAGCCAGCTAAAATTGTTGCATGTTTGTGTCCATATTAATCACATATAACTACACTTAATAACATAAACAATGATGTATAAGCCGCTCATTGTTTCTGAAATGATATATTTGGGAGAAAAAAAAGCAAAACACTTATTCCTCTACAGTAGAGACACGGGTATACAGAAATATGGCAATACCGCAAATTCTAAACACAGAGATCTAATGATGATAAATGCTTATTGCTGAGTGTCTACTCAGTGCCCGCGCGCAACATGTGTGCATTAAGTGTTAATTACACAAGAAGTTTCAGAATATCAAACTTTTAACAAAACATTGTTTCGCAGAAAAACGGCAAAATATAACGACCCAGAAGAAAATCTGTTAGGATAAATTTATGAAATCAAGGAACGTGAATTTTTTACGTTTGGAAATGATTCAGCTCGAATTATAAAAAAAAAAAAAAACTGAAAATATGAAAATTCTCAAACGTGAAAATATGAAAATTTATGGCTGGGCAAGACATTTTTTGGCATGACATGAGCATCAGATTCAGCGTTGAGTTTTAATGGTGCAGAGGTTTCTTTACACCTACTAATTTCAAGAATACGTCCTCAACTTAAGAAAGATACACGCAGACCATATACCAAATGACACAACCATCAATCCAGTTCGAGAAGAAACAGTTCTGGGCGAATAACTGAAGCAGAAAGGCAGAGTTGTATTGTAATGCTGTGCACCACAGATGACGGAAACAAATCATTTTTAAGCGAAAATCTCTGTCCTAAGAAAGCTACCGACTGGAACATTGGCACAGGTAGAAGTGGGCAGGACACCAGAATTTCACCACTGAGTCGTACAGGTATAGTCCTGGCGCACTAACTGGGCAATTATGCCACAGTTTTGAGGAAGAACAGTCGGGGGGGGGGCGATCCTAGGATCTCCCTTCCTTCTTCCTCTACCAACCAGCCACTCGACAGCACTTTTGGCTTGCCATGTATTTCAAGTGTCACCTTACTGGACAGACACTATAGGCTTACAAACAGCCATGCCTTCTCTGGAGTTCGAACCTGGGTCCATCGGTGCGGCACTCAGCGTCAGTAACCATTGAACCGGTTGGGCGACACTGAAATATTGGCAGTAGTTCAAGGATGGATGACAGAAGAACCCTATCCGGTTAATTGAAGTCGGTGTAAAATTTGCGTCTAGGTGCACTATTCCTTTGGCGGTCCAAGTTGCTTTTTGACAACTTCAGGCATCATCAAATAGATAGTGCGAAAATCAGGACTTAACTTCTAAAATTAGAAGTGCCGGAGCCCTGTGCAAGACTGTCAGGAAGGAAGGAAACAGTAAATAAATAAAATACTAAAAATTAAAATAATTAAATAATTAAATTAAATTAAAAGACACGTAAAGCGATAAATAAAAAATTAATAAATTATTAAATTAACTTATAAGTAAATAAATTATCGGATCTCGTCTTATTTTGGCCTTCGACTGGAATTACAATTTCACTCAGAATTTAAGAAGTACCTCAGCCGATCTCTTTGAATTTAAGCTATGATTATACATATAATCTACTATTTGGATGGTGAATATAATATTATAAGGGTTGATAGATCCAAAAACCATTCTTTTTTCAACACAAATTCTACAAACAGTATCAGGATATGGAAGGAAATTTTAACGGAAAAGTGTAGCTTTGAAAATAAAGAGGAAAGAGTCATACTTTCTGATCGCGATGCCCTGCCGATATAATTCTAGCCATCACGCAGAAAATTTCCCTTCATACGATCCGATAACAACGTGAGAATAAACGCAAGATTCCTCTATACAAGTGACAGTAGTGGTCCCACGCGCTTGGTTATATGGTTCAAAAAGTGTAGAGGAACTCTGTCACTAGTGTGGGGAATGTCTTTTAGCCCTTTTAGGAAAGAAAAATTAGTCCAGGCTCATAAATTCATCGCATTTCCTGAAAAATATGCATGAGGTTGGGGTCTTTTCTTAAAAATCTCAAACTCTGTCCAAGTTTTGCGTCCGCGAGAAAGACAGGCTTGCCTTCAGAAGTCAGAATCGATTTTTAAGGCATATTTATTATTAAAATAAAGTTTGTTTGCTGAAATTGTAATTAACTTGCAAAAAGAAGTGGCGGAGCCCTTTTATATAGGGCTCCGGTGCACTCCGACTAAAATTATGATTTATCTCAATAACTGAGAAGTACCGGAGCCAGCTTCACTGGTCTCGGATGCAATTTAAGCTCTGGTGAAATGACTATAAAGGAGGAGAAAAGTGACACGTTTTTGATGCCGGAAGCGATGACTGGAATGTTGTAATCGCGTGATGAATTAATTAATCGTCCTTTTAAGCCTCATTTGCAACATTTCTACTGTTATTGAAAGTGCAGAGCTATGAAGACGCTGCTGATCGGACAGTTAAGAAAACTATCCGCATCTCTGATGTGCAAATGGATCGTATTTTCATGAAAACTAATGCCAGAAGAAATTGCGTCTAAAATTTTCTAAGTCGCGTCCATTTCCAAATACGATAGATGGGTAAGAAGATGACACTGTGTATCTCACATCATCTGAGATTCAAGTGATGCTTGCAGTGACAGGGAAGTTTCATGTGAAGAACAAAAACAACAGCTCTCAGTTTCAAATGAAGATGAAAAAAACGTAGTTCTTATAATCCTATAAGCTTTTTGAAGACAATGATAGCATGTTACTGTAACATTATGTATTATCTGATGTATAGGCCACATCCTAATTTGGGTAAAAAATTTATTATAAAATACAGCCTATATAAGCTATACAGGTCTCAGTATTTTGCAGTATCGTACTAACTGTGCAAAATATTTTTGAAATGTACCTCTAGAATGACAGAAAAGTCATTAAATATTTTATTACCACAATATTAATTTAAGAGAATACAGATAAAATATTTTTATACACACCAGGAAAAAGAAAATGTCAGTATTTCTTAAAAATACAGAGAATTACTCTAACTTGATATAGAAATCCTATCATTTAAGAAAAGGATTTATACTTTAATCAGTTTAAAATAGCATCTTGCTAGCCACTTCAAGTATGCAACTCCATGTAACTTCAATATGTTTTTAACCAACACAGAGCAAATCACAAAAATAACATTATAATAATTACATTATTATAAAATAATGTTATTTTTTATTATAACTTGTATCAAAAATTTAAGATAAAACATGGTGGAAGATCAAAAAAGGAATTAAAAGTCACTTCAGCAAATACTTATAACACATAGATAAGAGGGAGAAGGGAGAAAGATATGATCAGAAAGAAGGTAATAATATACTGTATGCAAAATAAATTCAAAATACATATACAAGTATGCTTAAAAACATTTTACGCAATGATCTATCATGTAGTTTCTTTGCATCTTCAGAGGAAAGCATAAAATTTTAGAATACTTTTACCAAAACAGGGAAAAAAAGAGATAGTTGAGTAACGTACTGTCTTCTTTGGTAATATTTTCTGTATAAATATTAATTCTGACGCACTCACTCACTTCAATAATTTTGTAAGGTAGTTTATTTTAATTAAAAGATTATTATGATTTAAGCTTTATCATAACTTCTTCTTTCTATACTCCTCAACAGAATGCAAATAGGTTTTTGGATATTTAAGCTTTGAATATTTAGATTAGCGCGTCTTGCTGTTACTTACTCTCTCCAGATCTGCTTAAAGTTTATATTCAGGCTTTAGCGTCTCGCTAGCTGATACTCTAAAATTCTGGTTCGCGCTGGTTGAACCAACTTAATTAGTCTATTTTACGCGTAGTCTATGACAACGCTATCTACATTTGAAATTTAACTTTCTTTTACGTTAATTAAAATACCGCAAGGTAGCAGAATTTCGTTGTAGCACAAGCTTTACCTGTTCTGTTCAGTTCAAGACTAAATGAAAAAGTTATTTTAACCTTCTTCAGTATTTATGATTTGCTTAGCGTTAATTCGTTAGCAGTCTAATAGAGTCTACAGGACTTACATACAAGTTTCCAGTTACAGCATAATCCTGCAATTTAATTAAAAAAGAATGCTAAAAAAGCTGCTCCGAGTTTATATCTCGCTCACGTTTAGCATGAGAAGAAAAAACATTCTTGCCATTGAAAACATTCTTAAGAATTAATACTTGCCTACATGTAATCTTTACATTACAATGGTTCATAATATTTTTTGATGACTTGTAAAATATCAATAGTGTAGAAATAATATGAATTTAGCTTATAATTCCACTTTATTTATATAATTATAACCTTCACTTTTAAGAGTAGTATTTTAAATCCACTAAATGTAAATAAATTCGCTTAAAAAAGAAATTCGTCTTTGAAAAATATCAACAAATATAGACAAATTCGTTTAAAAAATAAATTCATCTTTGAAAAATATCAAGAAATGTTAACAAATAAAATCAAATTAGAAAGAAATATAATCAAATTATAGTAATTAAAACAAATATATTAAAAATAAATGCGTATTTGAACATTATTGCTAATTATGATCCTTAGTTCAACGTTCTTAAACTTACTTAATACATTATCCTACCAATATTACAAAAGAATCCATTTCAATTAATTTCCTAAAAATAAAGGAAAATTAGTTAAGACCGATGAATACTGGTAGTTTTACCAGGGTTCATACGAAGGTAAATGGGTTAGCTGAATAGATATTTTTGTGCTTTCCCTTATCTGTAAAATGAATAAAAACCAGTTTCCTTTAAGAAGCCCTCCCCAAAGGCATCTCTTCCTTTAAGCACGTAGCCCTCCAGTGCCTTCCACATCCAAATAATCATCAAAGAATTACTATATTCGGAAAACCAACACTGAAAAAAAAGGTTTTCTGAACAGTCTGCTCTTCCTTGTGATAGTTTCAAGCTTTAATAAACAGTTGATAAATGTGTTGCCTTATAAATTAAAATTTTTCGATATTTCAATTAAATTCACTGACTGTAACAGAATCAAAATAACAGTAAGTGATAGTAAAAATCCTTACTGTAACAAAATCAAAGTTGCGATATGAAAAACCAAGAGATCGTAGTTATTAAATTTACTTATTCAAGATTAAAAGAAACAGAATAAACTTGCAGCAAGTTTAGTAGAACTTCATATTAAAAGTAAATAAGCAAGCAATAACAGTGATCGAAATTTCTTATAAGCAGATAGTTCTACTTCTTGTTGCTAATTAAAAATTAATATGCTTAAATGCCAACACTAGATGTAAAATTAGAGTAATAGAATTTCAAAAGTAACAGGATACATTTTACTTTAAAAAGGTTACTATATTTCGCACATCAACTCCACATAACAATCGCTGAGCCTTGAATGCAACTGTAAAACCAGTGACATAAAACAAAAGGCTTCGTACATTAGCATCATAGTAGATCATTAGTAGATCTAGTTAGCATCATACATAAAAAATAACAGCTGTTCTACTACTCAACACAGAACTACTTGATAAATAATAAAACAGAAAAAACACTCATTAAATTAATAATACTTCATGATCAGAGTAATGTAAAGTTAATAAAAACTGAATAATTCAATAAGTAAGCAGTTGTTCACATACCTCTAACAAGTAATCTCCTTTCTTCAAACCAGCCAAGTCTGCAACACCGCCTTTTCCAACATCTTCTAGATACTGACTAGGCCATACGTCATTGGTTTCTCGCTCCATCAATGGACTTGAAGCTGTGGTGGGAAAGAATATAATATATGACCTGGAATTTTTTGATAATCCATTTTAAATACTCTGAAATGTATTTACATACCTTTGGCACCTCGTAATACAAATCCGAAACCTTTCTTTCCTTTGTGTAATATAACAGTACGGGGTTCTCCAAATCTGTTTAAGAAAATAAAATAAAGTAAAAGGTAAAGTTTAGAGAAACTTATTATTCATAACAAAAATTTCTGAAAAAGCTTCACACAAGAATTGAGTTACGTTTTCGCCCATATTACGAAATTTTAATTCCGAAGTCATATTTTCATCTTTTTTTCAAAAAGCGTCTCATCTACGACTAAACTTAATGCTCACACAAAGTTTTGATATTACTATATTTATAATAAATGTTATAAAATTAAAAATGCAAAAATGAATAATGCCCCCTACAAACTAAATTTCCCTTGAAAAAACCGTAAGATTTCATTCCTTTTTACTAGTAGTTATTTTAATTTGTTAGCCTCTTCTGTCTTCTCTTATTCCCCTCACGTTTCCTCGCCAGAATGCAAATTAGCTAGGGTGAACGAGTGTATTTAAAATCGCTATTGTAAGCGCACGTTACTGTTTTGTCTAGCTCTTAACCTTGAATATCGGCTTCGCATTCTTGCCACCGAATTATTATCTTGCCGGTTCTGAGACAACCTTTTGGATTAAAGTGAATTGTGCAATATTGTACTACTCCTACCTTTAAATTTAATATTACGTATCTTTTAAGTTCTCACCGCAAATGGTAAGGGTTTGTAAGGACGTAAGTCCGTGCCGTCTGTAAAATATTGTATTCAATAAAAGGGTCTCTGACACCCTTTCCCTGCTGTGTTCAAGTCTTTACGAGAAGTCACAAAGATCAACACTTAAGTAGATCTAGTTACATTTTATTATAGCGAAGGAAACTAGATTCCACAGCATAACATTCAATAATGAATAAACAGTGAAAAAAGTAATAATAAACACAAGTCACTGAACTAATTTAATAAAAATATCGAAATTTTTCTTGAAGTGTCTTAAATAATACACGAGATTAAAATAGCAAAATTTGTTGTTAACTAGAAAATATGGTAAGGTAACTGGAATCATATGCGTAACTGAGAAATTTATATTTACACTCATAATATAATATTTACACTATCTTTTTACATGTCAAGTTCGGTTACCTGAAATTGCAGCTTACACTGAAGTTATTGCTAAATCTCGAGTTTTGCCAGTAATAATTAATAGGTCAAATATTAACAACCCAGAATTCTATTACGATTATCAGAATGCTTCTGTGGCTTTTTGATGTGAGCAGAGACCTATATTTGTTTTTCCTTTTCCATATTTGAATCTTTTACATTAAACTGTACTTTTTGCATCGTTATACATATAATTTAACAAAAATAAAACAGACTATTCAATCACATCCTCTTTAGCACGTTAGCGCTGCTGGCTGCCCTATTACTGACCTGGATTCGAATCGGAAAGAAAAGCATTTGTAAGTGTACAGCGCCTTTGAGGTAAGGGTACACTTAAAGTACTGGCGAGCCGAAAGCTCTCTCGAGTGGTTTGGACACCTTCCGATCCGCCCCCCCAAGGGGTGTTCTCCATGGAACCTGGGACGGAGCTGTACACTTAAAGCGGTAGGACTTGGATTTCGAGATTTGGAATCCCAGAGAAGATACATTTGACTAAGGTCGACAATTTGATAGCCAAATCTTTAGATCCTTGAGCAAATACCTAGGCTTCAAGGCTAAGAGCACCACGGCTTATCATCCACAATCTCATGGTTTAATTGAACGACAACATTGTACCTTGAAAAACAGCCTAAAATCCCGCCTGCAACGTCAAATTCTTGGACTGACGTTCTACCTTTGATTCTTCTTGGCATTCGATCCGTCATTAAAGAGGATCTGCATTGTTCTTCTGCTGAATTTGTGTACGGTTCACCAATCTGTTTGCCTGGAGAATTTTGCAGTTATGCCCCCACTGTTACGCATTCAGATTTTATACAAAAATTGCAAAGTCACATCCCAAACCTAAAACCAACACCAACAACCAGCCATGAAAAAAAATTCGTGCACAAGGACTTAGCAAATTGTTCGCACATATTCATCTATAATATAATTTCATCTTCTCTTCAACCACCCTATCTCGAACCATATTTAGTTAAAAAACGTTTCGAGAAATTTTTCGATGTGGAAGTTTCAGGTAAAGTTAAAAGGATATCGATAGATAGACTGAAACCATGTTTCAGCCTCAATGATTGAAATAACAACAAATCTCCAGACACATGAACCTGATAACTCCAAAATCTCACATCCTCTTCCTGGAGACAATGATTATCTCAAAGCTATTCATCCCAGAAACACAAAAGCTGGACGAAGGGTTAGATTTCCAGTATACCTGAAAGATTAACAGGTATAACGTTATCACTGGGAAGGGGGTGTAAGGCGACATCATTCGCGTTATTGAAGCGCCATCTGTGAAACTTCTCGCATGCTATTTTCTTTTCGCCAGAGTGGCAACAGTAAGCCTTCGACAAGAAAGCGAACAATGACTGATTTTCTGTCTGTATTATTCTATATCCAAAAAATGTAAATAAATATTAACCTTATTGGAGTCAGAACGGTGTTTAACATTTCCTATGTTCCAAACTTCCAAAAGAAGCAAGAGATTTTCCATCAGAATCATCATTCATTTAGTTATAAAGCTATGCTATTTGTTGACTACTATAGTAAAATCAGATCTTTTCCAAGATAAATGAGGAAAGCAGTTTAGTTTGATTATATTTGAATTCATAAACTGTGTTAAGCATATTTTTAACACTGCCAATTACTAAGGTTAGTGGGTGAAGAGAGCTTGAAAGAACTTTAAAAAAATATCCAAATAGTCAGGTACCCTGTAGAAAGGAAGGCTACTATAAAGAATATATAGGATGAATCAAATTCGCTAAAACAACCTTGTATTTGGTGTACATTTACTAAAAACACTCAATCGATTTCGAGGACAGCTACAGGTACCTCCTTATCAGGAGAACAAAATATCTAGGATAAGATAAGGAGGGACCTGTAGTCGCCCTCGAAATCGATTGAGTGTTTTTAGTAAATGTACGCCAAATACAAGGTTGTTTCAGCGAATTTGATTGTCACATTGGCGTGTTTCTCTTCAATTGTAATATAGGATGAACTCTGGGCTGTTACGATCTGGGGGTCTTGTAAGGCATTTTGTGGGCTTAGGAAGTAATCATGCCCTTGTCTTATTTTGAAAACATATAATTATTCTGTAAGTGTGTTCCTAGCAAGAAAATAATGCTGGAAAGAGAATCCAGTTAATGAAGAAAATTAAGACAACACAGTATAAGCCGACTAAGGCTAATACACCAGTGATTCCAAAAACTTAACTTCATTTGATAATTGAAGTCACCATTTTTGAATGT
>KK114958.1:105684-117634 GCA_000611955.2 Stegodyphus mimosarum
AATAATATATCTTGAGATTTAAGTTACCGTTTCAGAACAAACATTAGAAAATTTTACTTACTCTTAGGTCCCTTCAACTTTATTTTTTACTACCTTATATATTAGAACTATTATTTATTTATTATATTAACTATTATTTATTTATTATATTAACTATTATTTATTTATTATATTAACTATATTCAGGGTTTTTTCCAACTCATATGTAAAACAGTTATCTTTTATTCACCAGAAAGTTAACAGTAACTATCATTGACTACATAATCACAGTTTGAACTCTATTTTTAGAAAAATCTAGTTATCCTTGGGATATCCTACAAATTTAATTACAGTTACAATACTTAATTAGGAATGCACTAATAATTATCAAAACTTACGTTTTCCACCTCCTTGGAATAGTACTAATGCGTTTAGCGCACCTCTCCCTCCTACCTTCCACTCTTGGGTATTCAGACGCTTGAGAAAGGTCGAAACTTCTTGGAGTCATTTCTTGAACACAAGTTGCAGAAAAAAGGCCAACTTGCCCAGTATCTGTTCTGCCCAGTAACAAGCCATCCTCAGCTTCACTGATAACTGTTTACAATTTAATGTAAGTATGAATATGAATAAACTAAACGCTTTAAACTATCTTAAAATTAAACTTGATATTAGGAAAAATTACAAGTGCCTAAAGTACAGAAAAAAATCTAAAAATTAGCATAAAATTATCATCGGCATACTTCGATCCGGTTCAAAATGCAAATTTTTTTAAATAAATTTTGATTCCCTCTATTACTTCCTCTTTTTTAAATATACATTAGTATTAAACTCCAACAACAATTATATTACATTTTAATTTGTTTAAAAACTTACAGCTTTTGCTTATATAACAGCAGTAACAGTTTAATAAATGTGTATATAACCCTGAGAGGAATCAGAAGAATCAGTTTAGTAAGTGAACGAGTGATCGAAATGTGTATATAAAACTTATAAAAGTACCAAAATATTACATACTTTCAACAATATCACCATTTGACAGTTGCAGATGTCCAGGAACTAAGGAACTGTAATCTGTTACACACAAACATGTGCTGCCAGGAAAAAAGGAATCACTAGTACCATGATGCTCTGGACCAGATTCATAGCTTGCAGCGCTGTTGCTAGTACAGACACCAGATGAATCACTTGTTACACTTTTCTCTATAAGAAAAAAAAACAATAATGGTACAATTCGGCATTTATTTAATACGAAGGAAAATTAAATGATTTTACAGTCTAAAAGTTTTCCTTTTATAATAAAGTTCTTTTGACTATTGACGAACTATTTTGTGACTTCATCCAAAAATCGATTAATGTGAAAACACAAGCTAAGTTTCAATGCAAAGCTAGTACTATAATTTTGAGGACTGTTATTTTGCCAGCTTTACATGCATTTCGGTAAATTTTAGAAAAGCCTTTTTATTTACTGATTAGTATCTTATCAAAAGTAAGCGCGATATGAGGAAAAACTATTTAGCACATATAAATTTCTTTTCGCAGTAAACCTTACGACGAAATAGTTAAATACATGCATATGCATACTTTATAACATTTAATGGGTTTTGGTTTTTATCTCCCAACCCTCAATAAATAAACACAATAAAAATTTGTTAATGTTTGTTAATGTAAAAATTTACTAAAAGTATGAAAACCATAATTTTTCTGTAAACTCACACAAAATGCAGTATTAAAAAAATACACTCATTTTTTTTTAATTTTACGGAAGCTAAATAATCATTGAAATACCCAACCATATTTCCAACGACGAATGCACAATAGAGAGCTACGCAGCATGCCTGGGCTCGGAAAATTCACAAATGGATACTTAATGACAAGACGGAAGTAGCGTGATCTGACTAGTAGCGTTTACAGTTGCTTCACGTAGAGGAATAGTATAGAGAAATCCCATAAAGCCATGGATTTCTTATATGAACAGGAGATTGTATAGGCTGTAATAGCTATATAATGGTATGAAGTTTGTTGTGCTGACATTCAACTGGACACCTGCAATGCCTCTGAAGGTGAATGTTATATCAGCATCATCCTTTCTGTCGAGTCCCACTCGTTTAACCTTGCTTTCATTCTGATGGGTTTGGAGTCTTCTTACAGGTTAAAATGCAAACACAAACAAATAGAGGAATTTTCATGTGATTCACGCTTCCACAAGAGATTTAGAAAATATTAGACTAGGTGTCTGTGGCTCTTCAATATATATATATATGGTCAAGTATACCCTTTAGAGTGTGTTCACATTATGATGCAAGCAACACAACTGGCATAACTGCTACTTCATTGTTATGCAATTTAACAGCGTTGAACCTAAGCTTCCGAGAGGGGGAACGCTAACTATGATGATATGGGTTTGTCCCTATGAAGGATGCGGCGCGCAAGTAACTTGCTGGTTCAATTTATAGTCTAAACAAAACATTCTAATACTATTTAACTGGAACAGAGCTCTTAAGGGGACAAGAAAGGTTGTTTTAAGACATTGCACATAAGCTAAAATAAATTCGGCCGTATAAATAAATTAAAAGACAGCTTATAGGCATCCAACCGACTAAATAAAAATAAATAAGTCGACACGCTTCATCAACTAACTAACCAACTATCGTATGGCGACAGAATATCAAGAGGACCGCGTATGATGAGCAGTCGAAGTAAAATCCTGTCTCCGTTAAATACAAGATTTAATTTTACACTAAGTACGTCTAAGGTATAAGCGTATAACAAAGAACTTCAGGATTTATATTATATGCACTATGGTACAACCTTAAAATTAGAGCCTTAAGTGAGACTACTGCACAGGTAAAAGTTACAGCATTTTAAAAATGAAATAGCAAAGATTTTTGCTGACAGGTTTTAACTCCCCCCCAAAAAAACTATAGGATATACAGAAGGAATTTTCAGTCAATGAAGCATAAAAAACGGGTACAATTATGCCTCTTGATGAACACTTAATTTAAACCGAACAGTAACTTAATGCTAATGCTACGCAGTTAATTTACACTCACGTTTGTGAAAATTGCAACACCATAAAGGACTTACGCGAGTGAGCTGAAATTTTCAGGAAATGCAAAGTAGCGCATGATATGCAAATGATTAGAATTGCAAATCCGTAGCGCATGCGTATGCTGAGCAGCGCCCTCTGAACCGCTGATGGATCCGAATAAATAGACGGCTGTAGCGAGGCGTGTATGGTTATCGGTGGTTATCTGCTAGTGGTAAACGTTAACTCAATCTGTACTTATGCCTCGTCGACGAAAGAGAGCGAGATTTGAACAACTTACAGAGTTTGAACGAGGGAGAATCATCGGCCTTCGTGAAGCTGGATTGTCGTATCGTGCAGTAGCCTCTCGTGTGCAGCGTAACAGCAGCACAGTGATGCGCGTTTGGAAGCAGTGGACGGACGAGTGTCGGACAACTCGGAAATCCGGGAGTGGACCCCGAAATGTGACGTCAGCTCGCGATGATAGACACCTGGTCCGCATGGCGCGGACGGACCGTACAGCTTCCTCTAGACAATTGGCAGCACTGTGGTCAATAGCTACAGGTGTTTCATTGTGTGCTTCATCAATTCGTAGACGTCTGCTGCAGTGTGGACTGCGCGCACGGACTCCTTTATACAGGATCCCCCTAACGCACGACCATCGCCGCCTGCGGCTACAATGGGCCAATCAGCATAGAGACTGGCGTGCTGATTGGCAGCATGTCGTGTTTTCTGACGAATCCCGCTTTAATTTGTGGTACCATGATGGCCGCATTCGTGTCAGACGCTATGCCGGTGAACGCCACCTTCCGGAGTGCATTATCGAACGCCACAGTGGACGAACACCCGGAGTTATGGTCTGGGGCGCCATAGCATATCATAGACGATCTCAATTGCTACGAATTGTGGGCAATCTGAACAGCAACCGGTATATCCGTGAAGTTCTACAGCCCGAAGCTGTTCCCTTCCTTCAAAGCTTGCCAGGCGCTGTATTTCAACAGGACAATGCCCGCCCTCATACTGCTCGGATTGTTAAATCCTTCTTTGCAGCGCAGCAGGTACAGCTTCTTCCTTGGCCTGCGTGTTCCCCGGATATGTCGCCAATTGAACATGTGTGGGATGTCATTGGTCGGCGTCTTGCTCGTGATCCTCGTCCTGTTGCGTCTGCAGACGAACTTTGGGTACGCGTACAAACGATATGGAATGCTCTTCCTCAGTCAGACATTCAAACTTTGTTTGACTCCATGCCACGTCGTGTAGCAGCACTTATTGCGGCGCGTGGTGGCCACACAAAATACTGATTCTGATCTCTTGTTCTTGTTTGTTTGCTTTGAACATTTAATCATTTATTTGTACCACTACCACTCAACTGTGTATTAAATTGCATTCAATTATGACGATTCCTTCTTGGTGTTGCAATTTTCACAAACGTGAGTGTAAAATAAAACGGAAGCTCTTTGTCACAACATCCTGAATAGGCCAACATACTATCTGCCAGTATTTATAAAATAGAGTAAGCAAATGGACAAAATGAGAAAGCTGGAAATATTTATAACTTTATGTTATACGAACATCTGTATCAGAAGATATTCTACTATATATTTATTACAGAGAAATAGGAAATCTGAAGCATGAATATATTTGAATGTAAGAAACATATCTCACCCTACATTTCAAATATTAGGGGGAAACTACGTATTTCTCATATTAAAAATATATAAATGCACTGTGCAGCAATTACTTATTTCAAATGGGAAATAGGGAAATGTCTCATTTTCTGCTGTCTTAAAGCAGAGATTATGTTTGCATGGCAGTTGTCCATCTATCCAAAAATCATAAATCCAATATACATCCTGTTACAACTCGAACGCGAAATGAGGGAAAGTTTCGCTTCTGCCAGTGGCAACAGGGAGTCGAAAAACAAACTTTGAAATGAGTGGTCCATTACTCGGCTTCTTTTAATAGCATTTGATTCGAATGGGGAATTATCCCCCATCTTTTGATTTAAAATTAATCTTGAACCATGTAAATACTGTAACATAACAGATGTGCGTAAATAAATAGTCATTAAGACTTCACACAAAACATTGAGTTCGAAAACACAAACATTGAGTTACGATTCGAGTTGAATTGGAATTCGAAATCGAAAGCTCTCCCGAATAGAATCGTCAGCACTTTTGAAATTCGTGGATTAGAAATAACATTTTAGTGTTGCCTCAACAGCAGGACCTTTGAATTAAAATCTGGAAGATTTAAATGGACTACCTGTGAACAGGTAAGCGATTACTGCTTTCCTTGAAAATTTGAAACAACTAAGTTTCAACATTGTGATTTCTAAATTTCAAACATGGAACATTTAGAAAAATTGAAACAGAAACGTATGAATGAACACAGTAGCGTTACGAAATTAATTACAAAAATAGAAACTTTGTTATTAGAAAATATCGAAAATACAAACATTGAAGAATTACAGGAAATGGATGAAATAATTCGTGAAAGAGAAAGAACGTTGAAAATGTTAAATTCACAAATCAAAACTCAGTTAAATGATGCTAAAGAATTTGAAAAAGATATTTCGGCAAGTGATAAATATAATGAACAAATTATGCCTGCAAAATTTAGAATTAAAATAAGATTAAATAAATGTAATGAAAATGAAAATTTATCTGTGAAAAATGCATCAGATGAAAATTCTTTGAACACATCTGTTTCTGAAACAAATTTATCGTCATCGGCTATGAAATTGCCGAAGTTAAATATTCCGAAATTTTGAGGAGATGCAGGAAAGTGGTTAGAATTTTTTAACAGTTTTCAAATTGCGATTGATCAAAATAAAGCGTTAATCAAGATTGAAAAATTCGTATACTTGAAATCTTTATTGATAGGGCAAGCATATAATGTCGTTGAAGGATTTCAGTTAACCGAACAAAATTACGATTTTTGCTTAGAAATTTAAAAAAAACGCTTTGGTAAACCAGAGAAAATTATAAAATCTCATATGAATAATCCTTTGGATATAGAACCAGTTAAAAATTCTTCTAACTTAAATACACTAAGAAGATTACAGGACGCTTTTGAAATAAACATTCGAAGCTTAAGTAATTTAGGTGTAACTTCGGGTTCATATGGACACGTGTTCAATCCGATATTATTGAAATTATTGTCTCATGATTTAATTCTCGAATATCACCAAAAGCGGGATCCAAAAGAGGAATCTCATGTTACAGAATCTCATGTTACAGAATCTCATGTTTAATTACTTTCTTGAAAAAAGAATTTGAATGCCGCGAACAAACGTACGCAGTTAACCAACCGGAACCGAAATACGTTCAATCGAACGGAAAGAATAAACATTTTGATATACACAAAAGTAATTTTAAGTACACAAACAATATTAACTCTAAAGTTAACGCCTCATCAGCTCCCGAATTATTAGCTCCCGTAAAAGAAGAGAATTGTATTTTTTGCAAAAATAACACACATAATAGCGAAAAGTGTAATATGAGCGTAAACGAAAAACGAAATTTATTAAAAATGCAGGTTTATGTTTAGCTAAAGGTTTTTTAACTAAAATTAAGGTATGTTTAACTAAAATTATTGTGTACACTACCATAAAAACATAATGTAGCACTTTGTTACAAAAATGAGAAAACACCTGAAACATCGCAATCAAAAAATGTAGAAAATTCAGCGTGCAATCATATTAACAGTGGAAAGAATAGAATACTTTTACAGACGGCGACAGCAGAACTTAAAAGTAGGTCAGGTAATTCGTTGTTTATTTGACAGCGCTAGTCAAAGCTCGTATATTCAGGAATGACTATCTAAACAACTGGGATTAAACGTCGTGGGAAGAGAAGAAACAATGGTTCACACTTTCGGATCTCAGGTGCCTACCAAACAGAACTGCGCGAGAGTAGAAGTAAAAATGAAAAGCATTTTTGATAACCAGGAATTAATTATTGAGGTTTTAGAAACTGATGAAATATCAAATGCTGAGCTAGACTATCCTCCCGGAAATATTAAGCAAGTGTTAAAAGATAGGGGAATAATTTTAGCGGATGTTGATCACAAATCTTTAGATAACAACAATGTGTCTTTACTCATCGGAGCTGATAATTACTGGAAGTTAGTAAAGGTAAAAATTGAACATTCGAACTCAACATTAGTTACAATGGAAACCAAAATGGGTTGGATTTTAATGGGAAAATTGTTTGATCATATTGATGGAAGGAAAAACGTAACTTATGTTGTTGCAGTGACTTCTTTATTAATTCACTCATCGAAGATTGAAAATTTGTGAAAATTAGATTTATTGGACATTCGAGACTCTGTTGAAACAAAATGTAGAAAGGAAATGGAAGCTGCCTCGTTGAATTATTTTAACGAAACTGTTACCTTTAAAGAGGGAAAATATGAGTTGCCTTGGGAAATAGAAAAGGATCGTTCAAGTCAAAATTTCGATATTGCTAAACAGCGTTTAAACAGGACACATCTGTTAATACAAAAGGGCAAATTCGACGATTACGAAAATGCTTTCACAGATTGGTTAAATGACGGAGTTATAGAAGAAGTCCCTGAAGACGAAATGAATAATCAGTGTCACTATTTACCGCATAAAGGGGTGTTCAAAGAAACTTCGACCATGAAATTGCGACCGGTATTTGATGCTTCCTGTAAAGACAAAAATTCTCGTTTACTTAATGACTGTCTAGAAAAGGGTCCAAATTTGTTGGAACAAATTATTCCTATAATTTTAAGATTCCGCAAGCATAGAATAGGGGTTATTTCAGACATAAGAAACGCTTTTTTGCAAATTTCGGTGAATAACAATGATCGAGATTTCTTACGATTTTTATGGTGGAAAGACTTTGACAAGCAAGAACTTAGTTTTTAGACATAAACGCGTTGGTTTTGGATTGAATTGCAGTCCCTTTTTATTGGCTGTTGTATTAAACCATCACAATGATCTGAATTCTTCTGAATATCCTGAAACAGCAGAAAATTTAAAAGAGTCATTCTATGTAGACAATTGCATCACATCTTGTTCCTGATGAGGAGACGCTCAGTCGATTCATCGAGGAATCGAAACAAATATTAGATTCTGCGTCATTCGATCTAAGAGGATGGGAGCATACTACTCTTTTGAAATCTAAAGTGACAGCCTTTTCTGTGATGTGAAGACTGTTACTGGCAAATCAGTAAATATTACTAGAAGAAACATATTGTCTGCGATTCACCGCATTTTTGATCCAATGGGATTTCTTTGTCCCATAACGCTAACACCCAAACTACTTATAGAAAAGACCTGGTTCTTAAAAATTTGCTTGGGATGCAAATATATACGAAGACTTCGGAAAAGAGTTCTATTTGTGGATTGATAATTTGTCACTTTTGTCCTGTATTAGAATTCCAAGGGTTTTAGATATAAATGGAAATGAAAACCTTAGTCTTAATACGTTCTGTGACGCAAGTAAACAATCATATGGATATGTGATTTATTTAAGAAAAGAAACAAGTGAAAATATATCGGTACATTTTCTTCTAGCTAAAAGTAGAGTGAGTCCATTAAGGAAAATGACCATGAATCGTCTAGAATTGCTAGCCTACTGTATAGGAGTCAGACTCGCAGCTCTCGCTTTACGAGCACTTAAATTAGACAACGTTCCTAGGAACTATTAGACGCATTCGAGCACTGCTCTTTCTTGGATCCAAAGAGATGATCATTGGGCGCCTTTGTCGCAAACAGAGTAAAGGAAATACGAAAATTATCATCGAAATCTGAATAGCGGCATATTCCAGGAAATTCGAATCCCGCAGACATACCATCTCGAGGGTGTTCGATTAAGAGTTTTGTGAAATCTTGGTGGTGACAAGGACCAGGATGGCTTGTGATGAAAGAAGAAGATTGGCCAACTAATGAAGTGATTACTAACGAAGAAGAAATTATGAAAGAAAAGCGAAAGAACATTATTTCGACTTTGGCTAATATCATCGCTGAAAAAATGGTATCTGAATTACTTTTCAAGTTACTTTAAAATTGTGAGGATGATTTCTTGGATTCTGATATTCATAAATAATTGTAGAAATGCAGAAAGAAATTTTGACAGAACCGTGAGTGTTGAAGAAATGGACATTGCTGAGAAGAAATTATTGAAGATCGTTCAACAAGAAGCATTCTCTAATGAAGAACAGTTGAAGGGACATTTTACTTTCAATGACGAAGAAGAAATTGTAAGACTGAAAACGAAGATTTTGAGAAGACATGATGATGAAACCTTCCGGTGCCCCATTGTACTTCCATCCAAACATGAATTAGTAGAAAGATGATAAAAGACTACAATTTACAACTTTTACATGCAGGTACTCATATTCTTTTGACCAGTATTTTTCAAAAATTTTGGATAGTAAAAAGAAGAAAAAAAATATAAAGAGTCATATCGAAGTGCGTTCGGTGCAAGAGACACATGGCGAAAGCTCTTGATACAATGCCTTGTCCTCTCCCAGAAGATCGATTCAGAGATGCCTATGCATTTGAGATGACTGGTGTTGACGTAGCAGGACCACTTTATTTAAGAGAAAATAGAAAGGCTTGGATCTTGCTTTTTACCTGCGGAGTTTACCGTGCGGTTCATTTAGAATTAATCGAAAGCTTATTGACTAATGGATTTTTCCTCGGATTCGAAGATTCATAACACGAAGAGGACGGCCTAGAGTAATATACAGCGATAACGGCACAAATTTTGTAGGGGCAAGGAATCTACTTCAATCTGTTGACTGGAACCAAATTATCAGAAGTTCTTCGCCAATGAAAATTCAGTAGAAGTTAAATCGACCAACCGCAGCATGGTGGGGCGGCTGGTGGGAGAGACTGGTTCAGATGATCAAGAAATTATTGAGAAGGGAATTTCCTGGGAAAAGCTTTGCTCTCATATGAAGAAATGTTAACTATCATATGTGATGGAGAAGCAAATATCAACTCCAGACCATTAACATACGAGTCAGAAGACTCCACCGCTTTATGTGCACTCACCCCATCTATGTTTATTCAAGATGTTCAGACCGAGGGTGTTCCAGATCTGGATAAAATCAACTTGTCGAAAAGCTAGCGATACCACCACCAAAAGTTGCGCGTGGAATTTCGTAAAAGATTTAGAGATGAATATCTTGGACTGTTAGTACATCGGCCAAAGACTGTACCTTCGCGAACCATCAAGAAAGGTGATTTAGTGTTTGTAGAGGACGATAGAAGAAAAAGAATCCCACTGGTCGATGGGGCATGTAATCGAAACATACCCAGGAAAGGACAACAACATCAGAGTGGCGAAAGTAAAAACATCTAGTGGTGAAATGTTAAGACCAGTTCAAAGAATATTTCCAGTGGCGATAGACTATAAAGAATTTGTCTTCGAGTTCAAAACTACTGAATCGTCCACATCTTCAGGAAATACCGGAAAAAAAGATGACTTAATAACTGTTACCAAAGACTGTCCCCCCTGAAAATTCTAATACAAACATTCAGTTCAGTAGATATAGTAAAAAAATGTGAACCAAAGAACTTTAATTAATTTGTTTTCAGTTCTACCATTATTTGTTTTCACTTTTCTTTATTCATTTCTTTGAATTTAGTATACATTTTGATTTTATTCGGTTTTAGTGAACGAATCTATTTACTAGTATTTTTCAGAAAAGAATTTTTTGCCTGTTGTTTAAAGAATGTAAGTTTGGAGTATATTAAGTAAGTTTAAAATATTCAAGATATTTGTTATGCCAAGGCCAAGTTGTCAATTTGTGGTAAGATTTAGATTTCTCATCTTATATTGCTATTTCAATTTTCATTTCATACTTGTTTCGATTTTCTCATACTTTGTCAAAAATCAAAAGGTGGGAGGACTGTTACAACTCGAACGTGAAATGAGGGAAAGTTTCGCTTCTGCCAGTGGCAACAAGGAGTTGAAAAACAAACTTTGAATTGAGCGGTCGGTTACTCGGCTTCTCTTAATAGAATTTGATTCGAATGGGGAATTATCCCCCATCTTTTGATTTAAAATTAATCTTGAACCATGTAAATACTGTAACATAACAGATGTGCATAAATAAATAGTCATTAAGACTTATTTTGAGTTATGATTCAAGTTGAAATGGACTTCGAAACCGAAAGCTCTCCCAAGCAGAATCGCCAGCATTTTTGAAATTCGTGGATTAGAAATAACACATCGCTCTTTTTGCACAAGCCCTCAATCGCTTAACATATTGAGTGATACAGTTACATGGATACGATGTAAATTTCTTGTCTTTTATTCAATAATCTGAAACTATCCGCTAAAAATAACTCTCAGTAAAGAAATTAACCTACCGAATTTTTATTTTTGGGATAGAATATACATCCAAACAAATTCTTAGTATCGTGAAAATAAATAACTTTTTTATATTTTATATATATTACAGCAGAATTAAATCAAAATAATGTCTGGAAAACCACATTTTAAATGAAGTAAAACATGACTTACATACAAGTCATATAATAAGAACTTTAACAGAACAGCTATCCATGCTTAGAAAGCAGTTTAGCAGTATATCCTTGAAGAAATCAATTCTAGTCACATGCAAATTTTAAGTTCAATTACTCTGATAATTCATATCACTTCAAAAGTTTTTCAAAGCATTAGTAAGTTCTCAGTAGAATAAGTATACAGTTCTGGATGAGTTAGATCATTGGTTTTAGCAGCATTATAACATGTCATAAATTCTCAGAAATTAAATGAGGAGAAATTCAAGCTAGATTATTAAGTGCCCGAGTTATCATTATAATAACCATGACAGAAATGAGAAATGAAGTCAAAGTCACAATAAATATACTAACATCTATGATGGCACCATTCTGAATAGTTTATTTCATAACTATTCAGAATACCTCCTCTCCCCCCCCCCCAAAAAAAAGAACAC
>KK114958.1:122793-162077 GCA_000611955.2 Stegodyphus mimosarum
TCTAAAGATCCGGCTCATAATGAATCGGTGTCGTTTCGTTTTTATTCTGATCGGTTCCTAAAGGTATTGTCCCGCAGGTTTAATTTTTGGCTGAAGCGTTACGTAAATACTGGCGTCATTAGCATACTGTAAGAATCACGTAAGAAAAATTAATTCCGAAATGGTGCAGTTTAGAATGATTTATTATGAACAAGTTAACATTTTTAGAATGGAAACAGGAAATGCCCGATAAATATGAAAGTAGTTACTGCATATTTAAAGTTAGAATTTCGTTTTACAAACTTTGGATTTTATCTACACATATGACTATGTATGAGATTCACATGCGGATATATTAAAAACTACGTTTAGTAACAAGGTATTTGAGTAAATTATGAAAACAGCTAAGAATGGCAGCCCCCAAACCACGTGTACAGTAAAACGGGGTGAGAATATGACAAAGTTAGATGCTTTTATCTTACTTACAACATTTCGAATAGCTTGACGGAATTCGAAAGGAAAAAAGCCAGACTCCTCCTTTTTAATCCTACTGTGAATTTTTTATAATAATCTGTGACAGAATCTGAGAAAAGTTTTCTCAAATTATGTCATCCCAGATAGAAATGAGAATGTTGAACACTCTCCCTTATGTTAAAATTAAAAAAAAAGCTTTCGGTTGAACTCTAATTTAGTTTACTTAAACAATCGAGGATCTACAAAAGTGATCAAGAAAAATTAATGTATTTTCATCTCTTTTTGCTGAAATTTCCAAGTCCCTGTATGTTTGGCTTTGCAACAGAAACTAAGGGCGAGTTTAATTTTCATTCTCAAATTCATCCGTTCCGTTTTCAGATGTTTCACTACTACTACGCACCAAGAACTCCAACATTAAGAACAAACTACACTGTTTGTCAGAAAAAGGGTATTCAATGAAATAAACTTATTGGAAAAGTAATAAGAAACAATCTATGCAAAAGCAGTGTTTAACATAAAATTACTGTGTTTGCAAATTGATTAATCTGAAAATATTGAATTTTAAGTCAAATTTATGGAAATTTAAAAATGATCGAGAAATGATCTCCCGAATCATATAATAAATTTTTCTTTAATATGGCCTACGATCATTTTTGACAGAAATCCAAACTTCACACATTGGTTTCATAGAATGCATTACACTCCACGAACTAAAATTTTGCGGAACTGCCTGCTACTCTTCTGAAAATGCACTTTTCGGATTCTAGATAGTTTGGAGAGATACAATACACCGGACTTGAACTAGAATTGAGCATCCCACACATATTCTACCTAGTTTATGTCTGAATAAGCTAGGCAATCCATTTGAGCGGTATCTTCTGTTTCCAAGTATTCTGACACCAGAGATGCTCGATACGAAACGAGCACTGTCATACATTAGAACAACTCTGAGCCACCAGCATTTCCTAAACAGCTTTACGTGGGTATTAAGACCTTGCCCAAATATGCGTGACCAGTTACAAAAAGTTCATGAAAGATATGCACCTCGGTGCGACCATTTCTGATGATTCCTCCCAAACGAAGAAACCGCTTCCATGGAAAAGAGAGGGCAAATAGTGAATTCCTCACTTCCTTCAGGCCAAAACAAATCTAGAATCACCCTTCCGGCTACATATGATCTAGTCAGCAAACAGTGCACGGTACCATTCCTCTAGGCTTTACTGAATATGACGACGACACTATCTTACACGGGCCCTTTGGGAGATGAAGAGAGTGGAAGAAGCGATTGGCTTTCTCACATAAAGTCTAATCTCGCAGTCTTCGTGAGGCAGCAGAGCGGCTCATTCTGTTTCCTGAGGCAGCCTGAATGCCTAAGACAAAATCTCTTTCTTGTTCATGGTTTTTTTTAGCCAACAATGATAAAAAACTGTTTTGGCATGGAGTTGTTGCTCTTGATCATCCTTGACCAAGTTGTCACCTAACTCACCTCTCCTTAAAAAGCGGTTCTAAGTTCTTGTATCATCTTTTGAGAGATAATCAGATTTTGGGCGAGCTCCATTTGTGTCTGTACTCCTAGAGTTTATCCCATCACTTAACTGATGCCTCTTTCAGTCATAACTAATGAATAGTGTTGACTCTTAGAAGCCACATTAACTTTAAACAACGCTACACACCCGAATCCCAACATGCGTTTATTATGCAATGCGTTGTGATGTCCTTATCAACACATTTCATGCACTCACCTATGCTCAGAAGTCTCATTTTGCGTTCAAGTGCAGATAATTAACATAAATAATTACATCATCCGACACTGGTTGAAAACTTTTTAATCAATGAGCATACCTTTTACAGATTATCCGTTGCAACAAACAATGGTCTTATTCTTCTCTTTCGTGGAAGATACATCAAAGCGTTTCATTTACGGCTCGTAAATCCTTTATTTTCGGTAATTTCTTCAAAAACTGCTCGTCTAAGGATTAACACGAAATCTTACCTTTAAGAATGACTGAATTACTTCATTACAGCCACAAACGCAATCCTACAGAAGCTACGCGAAAACTCAATGATAAAAACCTCATAATTATCAGAAAACTAGTTTAAATGCGTCAACGCTATTAGTTCAACGGCGTACGACGACGTTGCGCGAGGAAAAAACACATTCTTATGCTGCTTTATCGTTTTTTAGTATCAAAAATGTTTACAAAGAATAAACTTAGAATACCTTTAAAGCTTCTAAGTTGTTCCGTTCAACAGCTTTGTGAAGGGCAGTTAGGCCATCTTTGGTTCGAAAATCTAGCAAGGCACCACCATTAATTAATGCCATTATTACTTTTGCAGACTGTTTTAATGTTGTAGCAAATGTGAGAGGTGTTTCTAGACAGAGAGAAAACAAGGAATAATATTAAGAACAGATGTGAAACAACTCACAAAAATTTAATACAGTAAAAGTCAGAAGAAATGTGTTACAAAAATATAAATTAAGCACAATTTTAAATAATAAACAGGTTAGAATTTAAAATTTTATATATACTTAAGTATTCGTTACAAAAATGCTCTCGGATAGCAAATTTATAATACGAATCTATGTTAATCGTTTCGACTAAAAAATCATACGTCATAAAATACAGATACTAGTCACAAGGGCACAAATCTATGCCTGTTGAAATCAATTTAGGCTGTAAAAAGATAGATAATATTATCCTTTATCCTTTAATCAATTTGCTATTTGTCCGATGTTAATGCGGACTCATTATCAGATAAATAACAAACTGTAATTAAATAACAAATTGATTAAATGAATAGCATTTGTTTTACAGCCTGAATTAATTTCAAAAGGCATAAATTTTGAGCTCCTTAGTCAACTAAATTTACTGCATTAATTATCTACACTAACTAACCCTCATATTATTTCTGCTGCAGGCTACGAAACTTTAATATGCAAGCTATGTCAGGCGTGAAATAGCGCATACGTATTGAACTACGCTTATGAACTAACTTCAGAATGATTCAGCTCATAGACGGTCATGGGAACTTGAAACTTCAATCAAGTTAGTTTTTTAACATTATTACTGAATGTAATATAACTGAAAAAAAATAATGTTTACTAGAATTTAAGATCTCCGAGACTTAAAATTGCGTCCTTGATGCTTAATATAAGTGAATCTATCTTCTAGTTTCATTAATGTAAAAACATGCTAAGTAGATACTAGCATGTAAGAATTTTAAGCCTGATGGATTTTAAGATATTAAATATATTCATAACTTTTCAAATCCTGATTTAATCTCATAACTTCTTTTGCATACCTTTTAAGAGACAGAGATTCCTTCTATATTTTTTCATTAGTTAGATTATGTTTTATTGGAAATTCTAAATATAATTCTTCTTTCTCATTTTATTATATTCTAATTACTCTAGCATCTCACATTTCTTTTATTCAATTTATTCATCAGTTCTATATCACATAATCAAATAAAACTTCACTGAAAAATACCACCTAGTAAATTTCAATGAATAACGAAACTTAAATCTATAAAATTATAATTGTTGGGCCGTTCATTTTCAGTTATGATTAACACAATTTCAGTAAGATTTAAATACTATCCAGGAAACTTAATAAATAGCTTAAATATAATTTTGAAACAGTTTTAGAATTGTTTGGTGCAGTATATACCACAATTATCATAACATTAATTTTACTAAGCAAACACTTTGATGAATCGATTTGGGAAAATTACTAATTAATTAATTAAATTTGGAATTACTAAATGTACATTACATTAGTTACATTAGTGTGTCTATATATACAAGCAGGAGATGAAAAAGACAACATTTAGTGTATACGTTATATATATATATATATAGAGAGAGAGAGAGCAATTAATACTTTTGAAATTAGCACTTTAATTCTCAGATTACAGTTTCCAGTTTACTCACCTCCAGTTTCAGGACAGTGAAAATTGGGATCCATTCCCCTAGCACACATTTTGGTTATCTTTTCAACTTGACCACTATTTACATGCTCTAGCATTCTTCTTAAGTTAGCCTAAATAAAATATTACAGTTTGACAAAATGTTAAATGAGAAAATAATTACATAAAGAATGTTTTCAATACATTTTCATCACAGATATTTTTATGAATGGTTAATAAAGACATAGCTATACCAAGCTGAAACCGCCTGCTCAGTATTAAATTAAGTTTAAAACTGAATGACTCAAAAGACAAAATTCCCTAAAATTTCTGATTACAAATGCAGATACAGACAGGATCTCATATTTTAAGGTCTAATTTCGTCTACACATACCCGTTTATGGAGGGTCAACTGTATTATGAACCAGGTTAATTTTTGTTCTTGTTGTCTTTTTGTTTTCCTTTCTTGACACGTCTCATTTAAAATCAAGATAAAAAAAGGACGCGTGAATGTTAAATATTCGCACACGAAAATGATAAAATCACACATGAAACATGCATATCGTTAGAATTAAAATTCACATATTAAACTCCTCCAAAAAGATAAGAGCTTTGAAAGCAGTTCCACAGCTCTCATTTTTTTCCAAATTTAGTCAAATTAATGCAATATACATAATTAGTTGCTAAAATAGCCATTATAAAAAAAACTGGTGCTTTATGGAGTCACAACGGTTATTTTCTTATCTACTATATCCGTAAAACCCCCTTACATGGACTGTATTTTCGCAACTGTTGGTCTTAGACACGAACTTTCAATCATAAAAATATTTCAAAACGCACGAATATTCATGTTATGGTAGCTTTAAATTAAAGAAAAAGCAATTTCGTAAAAATTACAGAATCTAATTTTTAAAACGTTTTCTAGCTCATACTGTTATACACCTCTGTTCGGGAAAACTGAATCATTATGAAAATGGATGAAATTTATTGCTGTTTGTGAAAGCTGAAACACAGTGAAAGAATCGTCGGAACTAGATGAAATTTGTTCCACGTACAGCTACGCCCTGCACCGACGATATAGAGAAAATACTCATTTCAACGCGAGCTGCAGAAGTGAGCTGTTATATTGTTTGAACTCACGCCCAAAACTATTTTATGTAATTCCATGTTCTGTTTATCGTTTTCTGTATGTTAATGTTAGGTGTTAATAAAATGTTATTTAAATTTAATAATTATTACTGATTTTTTAAGGCTATAATACAAAACTAATATAAGAATATTAAATGTCCAAAGTCAGTATTTGAAGAAGAAGCCCTGCAATGCACTAAGAGCTTCTACTCATCAGGACAATGAATCAAACAGTTTTGAATGTGCAACTAAAGAATAGCATTCCATATTGCTTCTGTATCCAACCCAAAGTTGTTGCGGGTTGACTGCGGGGTAAATATCACGAGCGAGTTGCCTGGCACGAAATCCTAGACATGTTCAACATGCGACACACCTTGGCAAAAGGGTAAGCCAAGGCAGAAGTATCTAACATGCCGGGAAATCTTAAAAATTTCTAGCAATATGTGGAAGGGTACATGCAGCCTGCTGAAACTTACCTTGAGTATTTCGCTGAATGAAGGGTAAGAAGTCCGATAGCACAACCTCCCTCATATAGCGATTGCTGATAAAATTGCTGTAAGTTCTTAACAGATAAGATTGGCAATCACATACAACAGCGTCTCAGATCATCACGCTTGTCGATTGTCCAGTATGACGCGGGATAATGCACTTCAGAAGACGGCTTTCACACCTATAGCGTCTGACGTGCATTCGACCACCATTATACTCACACTCAAGGAGGATTCATCAGAAAAAATAATATTCCCAGTCAGCGCACCAGTGTGTGTATTGATAAGCTGATTGTAGCCGCAAGCGTTGACAGTTTTGAGGCAGAAGAATCCTAAGCAAAGAAATGCTTATATACAACAGATACAAGCGAATTTTTTAAATTGACAATGACATACTCGTAGCAGTATTCAACTTTGTGTCAACGGTCGAGATAAAATTGGACGGTCCGTTACTGCCACGCGGATGGAGTGTCATTCATATTACACCGACATAACATTTCTTGGTTCACTGCCAGGTTTGCGACTTGTGCGGTACTTTTGAGCTCACTGCTTCCACACATGCTTCAGCGACGAGGCATTATGCCTTATATGATTTCGTGATAATTTTTTTTCTTGCAAGCCGATTATACGCCCTTGTTCAAAAAGGGGAACTTGCTTATACTGAGCTCTTTGTCCTCGACGAGGCATAGTGACTTCTTATGAAACATTTACTGCTGGCAGATAATAAAACATTTTTAACATTCCGCTATAGCTCACTATTTATACGGCTAACACGACATTTCAAGGAGAAGTTGCTAAGACTACACATGCACTATAATTCTAAAATTCTAATCATTTGCATATCTTAACCAGCTGTCCATTTCCCGTGTTTCAGTTCATTTACATGCCTCCTACATGGTGCTGCAATTCTTACAGACAGAAGTAAACTTGTAGAGTCATTAGGATTTTTGAAGTAGGAAACACGAAAAATGAGCAATGTTTTTACCAGGACTCGAACGTGGACCTCTCTAATACGCGCTGAGTGTGCTAACGTTACACCACGAAAGCATGCAAACAGGAGGGAGAAAATACCTTATACACTCCTTCTTTTAAAGGGCGACTGGGGATTAGGGGACCCAGTTGCCAAATCTTGGTGGTGAAGAATTATCATTCACAACCATTTTAGTTCGGGTGCCAATGTAGAGTCATTAGGTTATTTTGAAGCAGAAGACAGGAAAAACGTGCAATGCCCTCGCCGGGAGTCGAACCTGGACCTCTCGCATACTTCGCGAGTATGCTACCGTTACATCACGAAGGCGTGCAGAAAGAATGGAGAAAATATTTTATAAACTTGATAAAAGTTTATACCGATTCTAAAACATCAAACACAAAAACATTTCATTTCCATTGCGCAAGAACTGACCGAGCTATAGAATTTTAAGTTAATTTTTTAAGATATTGAATTTTGAGATTTTTATAATTTTTTCAGTGCCGGATAACCAAATTTATGGTTTTGCTTAAAGAGCTGTTTAACATTAAATTAGGATAATTCAAGCCTGAATTTTTTTCAACATTCACGTCATTAAGTAACACACCTTTGTGATTTATTAGTGTGTAACGTTGTTTACTTTATAATTTTATTACATTTGGTATGCCGAAAGCGTTTTCACATAAGTAATTTATGTTTTCAACTGATAAAAATATGTTAATAATATTCATACATATTTCTTCTACTTTAGGATCATAATTTAATAGCCATATAAAAAATTCACTGGACTAGAAATATTTTCAAAATTTATGCAAATAAAATTACGAGTTGGCTACATGCCAGTATTTGAAACCTACTACTGTTTTTTGAGATCAGGAGTTCTATCAAAATTTGTAAATAAGATCTACTTTCTGGAAAAAAAGTATCGATTAAAACATTTCCCAACAGTTCACACAGCGACGTTCGTCACTTAATCTGTTAACAACAGAAACATTTTTCCAAGCTGATATTTCATTCTTAGATACATACAAACGCAAACATTTCGTTCATCAGTTTGTATACGCCCACCGAATGTGATCTACGACTTTTAAAATGAAACATCTCAGTCAACTTTGTAGTACGTAAGTCAAATTTCTTATGTTTGATTTTTTCTTAATAAGTATACATTAAGATGCATAATGAGGTACTGCATAAGGAGTGTTCTCTTTCCTACCCCGAGCCTATAAGGCTTAAGCATGTGCGGATAGCAGTGGGAAGGTTCGAATTTCGGTATGGGCATCCTTGATATATCACGTTACCGGTCTCGAAATTCTAAATCGTTTTATAGTGCCGTGTGACTAAAATGCAGTGGACCATAATTCATCACCACACGGACTACATGACTAGATGCCCGTCCTCCTCAGTTGTTCTTTAAGTAGGGAAGAATATAAGGAATTCTCTTATTTTTCACTGTGTGCCACTTTCACAGTGTATAAGAGTAATATTCCGCAGTTTTTATAAAATTAAATTTTTAAATTTAAAAATGCCAAAATGTGAATATTTGCCTTATTGGAAGCCTTTATGTGATTGAAAGCACACGTTTACGACTAACGGTTGTGAAATAAAAGGAGTTTCATTGCCATAGACCTGTCCAACATTTTAGTAAGCTACTTAACTTTCTAAGTGTGACGTAGCACTATACGGGAAAATATAATAGTAATTTAGAACTATAATAGATGAATGGCTTGCGATCGGTGAGTTAGCCAGCTCCATTATATATAACTAACTATAAGTGAATTTTAAAAAGCGAACTTTTGAAGGTCTAAAAAATCATTATTCTGAGACTGACTGGCTTACAATATTTTGATAATCGCAACTGCCAAAATTCCACAAAACACATGTCTCTGACATATTTTATAAAATTATTTCAGAAAAACGGGGATAACGCTACTCGCGTCCGTGACATTCCTAAAATCACTCGTGCCCTCGGGTGGTGTTAAATGAGTAACAGTTAGATGTTACGGCTGCTCGCTTTTGAAAGTTTCCTCGGCGACATGACTCATTTACCTTTAAGGGTCTTTCAATGGAATGCATGTAGCCATTCGGGAACTAAATGCTCCAAATTAAAGAAGATCGTTGTGGAGAAGGACGTAGATATCCTGTTGTCCAAGAGGCTAACATTATGGAACAAAATATAAAATATTATGATATTAAAAACTAATTATTGTACTAATAACTGTATGGACTTTATAAGAAAAGACAGACAGCCAGTGGTATACTTGTTGCGATTAAGCAGAATTTGATATCTTCTTTTAAAATGGTAAAGGAGATGAATGACCATGATTTTGCAGAGAGTGGATATTTCTGTTTGTAAAGATAAAGTGCAGTTTAAGTTATATGGAATGGAGAGCCCTCCAAATAACAAAAATTTAAATTTAGACACACTGGTGCTTTTGAGACATTCTATCACCGTGGTTGACTTTAATACCGCTTTCCCTAACTGGGGTTATGCATATTATAATCGTGTCGAGGATTAGGCGGATTCAAATGGACTGTTCATCTTATATAATGACAATGACCGTAAGACTTTTAAACACTATACTGGGAGTTCAACAAACCAGGCTTGGCTTACTGATAGCCGTGAGAGCTTTGTGCTGGGTGACCCAGATAGTGAACGCAGAATGACTTTAGTGATCTATATGTCAGAGCTGGTGACCAATTTTTTCCATCCAAGACCTATGTGGAATTTTAAGAAATCAAACTGGCCTGGTTTTTCAGGCGATTTGGAAAATTCCGTGATGGATGTACCCCAAGATACCAGCTCTCACAAGATATCTTATATCTTTACGGAATCCCTACTAAAAAGTGCAAAGAGGAATATCCCAGGAGGACGTTTCTGCAAATTTAAACCTTTTTTGGAATACTGAGCTCTTCATAAAAAGAAAAACGAGAGATATAGCCAAAGCGGGGGCAGAGAGAACGGATGGCTCAGACCTCAGAAGAACAGAGGCAGGCTATTATTAGATGGAAAAGGGAATGCGAATTAATGAAACAAAAAGTTAATGAGGCTAAAAGACAATCCTGTAATGACTTACTAAATAAAATGGATTACAGAACAGATGGAGATAGCATTTATAGACTTTTGAATACATTAAGGAATAGGAAATGATTAAGCCATCCTATGAGGATAGGAGACATCGTGCTAACACATTCTAGAGGCATAGGAGAGAAATTTAACAAAAACTTCGTGAATAAATATACCCACTTTACCATAGAATTGCTGCAATGAAAGTAACAAAAGTGCTAGTGCATTAACAGCAGCCTAAAAGAGGATCTCTACTGATGATAACTTCTCAGAAGAGGAATTAAAACGGGCTGTAAAAAACGTAAAGATGAAGAGGCAACCAAGTCCAGACAATATATCTGTACAGTTTTTAAACCATCTGGGACCTAAGCCCCAAAACGCCCTTTTATCAATCTACAATATACACTCACGTCCATAAATTCAGGATAATGCCAGCTTCGGCAAATAAAGGTTCAAAAACAAAACAAACGGGATTTATTTATACAGCCCATTTATTAAACAAATGATAAAGAACAAAAAAATGGCAGGTATGATACCATTCATAAAAAATACCATTTTTGTTCCCGGGAGCAATTACAAAAAGTTAACATTACAGGGCTAGTATGATAGTTAATACATTATATGTTTCCCAGAAGACAAAATATAATCCGCATAACGTCCAGGCATGCTGAGTATCAAATTATCAAGCTGATGTTGGGGAAGATTATTCCACTCAGCAAACAATGCTCTCTGAAATTGCGGTACACATGGAGGAGGTGCTTGACGAACTACAATTCGTTGGCCAAGCATGTCCGACACCTGGAGTTCTCCATATGAAAGCCCGACGGGAATCAGACTGCAAGCTAAACTTGGGACTCGTCGGAAAACATCACGCATTTCCACTATGACGATGCCCACGGTGCGCGTTCTCTGCTCCAGGCTAACCGCTGGCGACAGTAAGTTGCCGTGAGCGGAACACATCTGATAGGCCTGCGAGCATATAGACCAATCTGTCCCAGACGTCTGTACACGATTTTCCTTGAAACTGTCGTACCCGTGGCTGAAAGTAGCTGACGAGAGAGGTCTGATGTTGTGCTGCGTCTGCTTCTTTTGGCAGTTACTGCCAAATACCAGTCGTCATTCGCCGTTGTAACTCGGAGGCGATCTGAACTATAACGTCTACTGACACTTCCGTCATTTCGCAATCGTTGTCAAAGACTAGAGATGACACTTTGGGCTATTCCAAGTTCCATCTGAATACGCCTACATTCCAGACGACTGATAATTCTACCACGTAAAAAATCATCCGCGTGCGTCCTCTGTGTCATAACTATTCGGCTGCGGCACTAAGCGGCTTACAGAACGCTTGTGAACAATTCTACTTCTTTGCTACCATTCCTAATATACACCTTTCTTACATTCTCGTCATTGAGACGTACTATCGGCGTCGTCTGATGGCTTCCTGTAATTTGCATATTATTTATTGAAGGTGTGTGAGATAATTATACAGGTGAAATTTTTTCTTTAGAATTCTATTTCCATGTGATTCTGAATTATCCTTAATTTATAGACATGAATGTATTTTGGAACAGGAACATTAATATTCCATATGATTGTGTCAAGGCTGTGGTCATATCTATCCATAAAAAAGATTTTTGAGACAGGACTTTGACTCATATAGACCTATATGTATGACTTCATTATTGGCAAAAACATCTGAACAAAACTAAATTTTTTTCCTGGAAACTGCTGAAGTTATAGAGTAGTAGCCTGGTTTTAGAAATGGTATGTCCACTCCTAAAAATCTAAACAAATTAGGAGAAAAAGGAATAGAAAGGAAAATGCTCGGCTGGATTGGAAGATTTCTAATTCAGAGATGGGTTAAGATTTGTTGGAACAATATAAAGTCCAAATACAGGCAGTGTAAAGATCGGCTTTCCACACGGTTCAGTGGGTAGCCCCATACTCTTCAACACGTTAATGATCTCGTCAAAAGATGGAAAGAGGTTGGAGATATTCAAAACAGTATGTTTGCTGATGACATAGTAATATGGATGGAAACTTGTAACTGTCAAAACTATCAAAGACACAAACAGCAATTTGACAGTAATATGAATAAAGCTCTGAAGACCTTTCAGTCTTGGACTATGGACAATCACATGACCATTAATAAATAAAAAATATGCACCAGTTTTTTACTTTGAGACTTATTGTACATGACTTTGATCTGTATTTGGATAACACTAAATGGAAGTTGCAAGACAAAATCCCTCGGAGTTATAATGGACAGTAAGTTAAATTTTTCGGAGCATATCAGACACATTGTCATTAGTGCCGAAAAAAAGATTGCCTATCTTAAAGAGACTGGCCTGTGCAAAATGGGGCTGTACCCAGGACACTCTAAATCTCACTTTATAAGGTATTTCTCGAGCCTTCTTAGCAAGCCTTCGTGACGTAGTGGTCAGCACGCTCGACGCGTATTCGAGAGGTCAATGGTTCGAATCCCGGCGAGGGCATTGCTCATTTTCATCTCTCCTGCTTTCAAAAAATACATGATGTCTCTATAGTGGCGCCCGAACTAAAAACAAGTGGTGGATGATAATTCTAAACCATCAAGATTTGGCGTTTGGGTCCCCTAACCCCAGTCGCCCTTTAAAAGGGAAAATATATAAGGTATTTCTGCCGCCTTCTTAGCATGCCTTCGTGGTGTAGTGATCAGCACGCTCGGCGCGTATTTGAGAGGTCCATGATTCGAGTCCTGGCGAGGCATTGCTCATTTTCATCTCTTCTGCTTTAAAAAAATACCTAATGTAAATACAACTTACAACAACTTTATTAAACCAGTTCTTAAATATGGCAGTGAAATTCTGGTTTCGGCTGCATAGACCAAGTTAGAAGTCCTGCAGAGAGCCCAGAATAAAGCTCTTCGCTTGATCACAGGAGCAGTAATGTCAACTCTGATAGCAGCTTGTAGGGTTTATATTTATTTTAACTAACATTTATTTTAAGTTACTTTCCTGTTTAGCCTTCATTTTCCCTTAGAAGTGCCCGTGACAGAGTATGTAAATTTTAATAGCACGCGCAGTTTATTCAAATTTAGCGGAAGCTAGTTGAATTAAATAGTAGACGAAACCAGAGTGTGAGAGTCTTGCTTTCAAGCTATGCTGAAGATATTGCTTGGTAGAATTTAGATCAGCGCGTATCGGCCTGTGTGCCTAGCTTCGCTGAAGTGCTAGATTTCAACTGTTAAATCAGTAATCTTGCTGAATATCAGCGATAATTAAAAACGCGGTTAGTTAGGATCTCAGAGCCTCGTCGATAGTGTTTGATATTTATTCATCTAGTTTCTTATTTTCAGTTTTACCTTACTTTCAGTTGAACCGCCGGGTTGGCGCAGTTTGTGAACGTCAAGTAGACGTATCTGTCATTTTAAAGACCAAAAATAAAAAGGGTTCTAACCCCTTCTTACGTTTCTGTGTATACTTACTCATAGCCACAAACACTACCCCAGTTTCTGACAAGTTGAGCTAACGAGATCTTACAAGCTTTACAATCGTATACTTCAAACCCTCTGATAGCTGTTGAGATAAAGAAACAGGTAGTTTACGCCGTTGCTAGACTGAAAGCCTCTCGGCGGGCGAATTGGATGCAAAACAGACAAGTAGGCATCTTCAGAACTCAGATTTCTCTAGTCGAGATTTGTTAAAGCTTTTTAGATGACTTAAACCTCAATATGCCCTTTGAAAATACCAATATACTTGTAGACCCGTTGGAGGTTTTGGAGATATCCTATAATTTAAAAGTGAATGAATAAAAATAATAGAAAAGAGAAAAGAAGCCACACTAGACATTTTTCTAAAAACAAATGCCTTGTCACTATTGGACAATAACTATCTCATTCAGAATGAAAATGTGTATGTACAGATGACTCTAGAATGAATAATGCTGATGGCGCCAGGTGTATATTGTAAACTGCTTTCACAGTATGCCCCAGTGAGACAACGTTTTTCAAACTTTGATGCAGAAGTTCATGCGGTCTTTTTGGATGTGTCTAATTTAAAATCTAGAATTATGTTTTTACAAAGGCTATCATTCTCGTTGATTCCAAGTCTGCCATAGAGGTAATCGTTCTTCAACGCCACTTTCAGCCGCCTCTTATGTCAAAAATAAAACGAGATAACGAAGAACTAAATAGGAACGGTAAAATATGGAATTTCAGTGAGTACTATCCCATGTGGTTACAGGAGAAAACATCACAGCAAAAACATCATGGACCAAAAACGTCGTCGAGAAAACAACGTAAGGCGAAAACTGCGTCATACACAACATCGTGGGAGAAAAAAAAACAAAGAAAAAAAACATCGCAGGTTTAAAACACTGTCGTCGAAAGTAAAGCAATTCAAAACGTTCGCGGTTAAAAAACATCGTGGTAAAGAAGAAAGCACCTAAAAACCATCGCATGACGATTACATCCTAGATATGCTTTTTTCAGGCTTTAAAAGTTGTAAGTGCATATTTAAATAACGATTTGTGAGCGCAAGAAGGAATGAGGATTATTTTAATTTTTATATTTTGGAACTAAATAATAAATTTTTGCTGAAAAATTAAGAAGGAAACAGAAGTATTCAGAAACTGAAAATGAGAAGTTATGTATTTGCCGCAATGTTTTCGACGGATACCACCCCACGTAGAAACTGATGGCAATGAAAAACTAGATCTCTTTTCAAAGAGGGATACGAAGGTATTTATTGAACAGAGTTCCTTTCCTTTCGATTCCCTTAGAAGAAGTATTCGAAAGTATCTTATGTCAACTTACAACACAGAATCATCAATTAAATAGAAGGGTAAACTCTGTGAGAATATCAGGAATGACTCGAATGAGTTCAATCGCAGGCCAGGTAGAGAGGCTGTGACTAATAATTTCAGACTAGGTACAGGGCACGACTGCTTAGCCGAACATCTCAGCAGAATAGGCATGATAGCTAACACCCTATTTGTAAAACAGACACTACGAATAAGTAGCATTTGCTCGTCTGTCCGAACCTTGACCGTATGTTACAACACTGGTTATGTTCTAAAGATGTACTGGATGGCCAGGGATCTTATGTCTTGAGCACACGGTTGTTTCGCCTCTAATGACAGAGGATTTTTTAAGATTTCAACTACGAAATTTTTATGTCTTAATTTTTGGTATCGTAAAGACTTGAATTTTAGTGCTGTAATTTTAAAGCGTTTTTAATATTTTCGTGATGTAATTTTGAATTTAATGTTTTATTTTTGGACAATGGTCTAATGTAATGGATTGATTTACGAATAATGCCATATGAAACAACAACAACATTTCCCAAAAAAGAATCCAGACTAATTTCTTAGGACTGGACAGGATTTATTGTCTATGGTAAAGCACACTAGGGCTACCTGCCTAAAGGGAGGGACAACTTCCCTGAAGATTGTCTAAGGAAAACTGAAATGTATTTCTAGTTATACAAAAAAAATCTCAGAATAAGAAAGAAAAGTGTATACGAGAGCACCGCTTTTAAAAAAAAAAGCAGAATATCAGATCTGCACATTAGCGCCCATCTAGCATAAAAAGGGAGCTTGCAGACTGCACGTTCGCTAGCCGAGGAGAAGTATAGAAAATACCTCTCTTCACGTTGAAAGTTAGCAAGTGACTATAGGGTTTTTGAGGTCTAAAGGAAGTTATTGTCAAATTATACTAGCTATTAATGATTTCAACCTACATGAGACGGGGCCAAAGTTAATTCTTAAACTACTACCTATGTTTTAACACATATCCCACGAGTAAAGGCTAATGGAATCCTAGCTAAATATACTGCAATTAGAAATTTAAACATTTTGCCAAATTTAAATATATATATATATGTATACATGATATGCGTGGAAATAAATAACGGTATGTACTATTGTACATACATAATAGTAGTTTTAGTTTGCAATAGCCTTTTAAATTTGCTTTTTAATTTGGTTATTTTCCCTAAGACATTAGTAACATGCTCATAAATAAATATCTCTGACATACTAATTTCTACATAATAAGCTACATAATTTCAAAATTAATTTCTGTCTTACATCACATGCATTTATATAAGATTATAACGTTACATAAGGGTGTATATATTGTTATACAATGCTCATGATGCATGTAATTACATACAGGCAAAAGTCTTTTAGCCACTTATAATATTAAATTTTGCGAATCGAAACCTTGATTAACCACTAAGAAAAACGTAGAACTATAAATTTACTAATATCCATACTAGAATCTATGCATTTCTTTTCAACTTTTCTCTCTTTCTAGCCGGTTGTTCCTAGCCGCTTCTCTTTCTTACTTCAAATAAATTATAAAAATTTGTAAATTACTAATATAATTATTAAAGAACGGGCGCAACTCTTGCACTAATTTAGCTGCGCACCAGAAATGTTTTGTCATGAGAAGAGGCGTATTGGATCAACTAGAATTGCCAGTACATCTTTATGCATCAGCTATATCATGTTATAGGACATCCAAAACAAAATTTTCATTACGTATATATGCACATACATATGTACAACCACACACACATACTGAAAATGCAGAAAAGTAATGGAAGTCATCATTTTAACATTATCTTTGTTAAGGTTTAAGCATTTAAAAAACATTTAAGCTGTTTAGCGATTGATCAAGCTTCCAGACCAACTAATTATCAATGCCATAATTATGTTACATTAAATTATATGTATAACGAATTCTGCATTTCTAGAACAACGGCCAGTGAATCGATAATCGATCACAATACATACAGAACTTTTGGTTTAAACTTAGTGCCAATACAGGTTTGAATTTTGCTTTATTTTAAACTTGCTTCAGAATTCTCACATATCTGTTATATATAAAAAATGCCTCTAGGTCATAAAAAACAAACATAAAGGAAAATTAATTGCGGATATTATTACTGACTGAAATGAGGATGTTCCTGGTGCTTTTTAACACAATAAAAAGTGTAATTGCAATGTTAAATTGTCGATATAATTATTGTTTGAGCTGAGGTTTTAGTCCTTTATTAAAGGGTTTCAGCTTTTTTTTAAATGCTAAAAAAATTTATTTAACATGCTTAAAATACGATAGTAATTTCAAATAAATTAATAAAAATCACTCGGAAAAAAACTCACTCTGGTGTGGAGCTGCTTAATTTGCTTTTCTTCAACATTCATCATTTTGTACACACGTCTTTTATACCTTAGCTGTAAAATGAATAAATACGTAAATAAGTTTTAAATACAAAATTTTAAAATACAGTAGGCGCCGTTTAATGTGATCACGTTTACCCACGGCTATTTTGATAACATTAAACAATAAGAAAAAATATCCTTCAAAATAGCAATGGAATTTAACTACTTTACAATAAAAATCAGGAAACATATAAGTAGGTACTTTTACAGCATTTTAATTAGGAAAATGCAAATATTTGTTTACACTCTGTTCATTACATATCTGGAGATTATTTGACCGAAGCTGTACTACTAATCTTAATGCTCGGAGGGCAACCCTCATTGAACAGAATTCGACAATGCAAAATTTAAAATTAAGCGAAAAAGCAACCTTTGTTTGACGTAGATGTTTTTATGAAAAGAAAATTCCACAGACACTCTGTCAGGCCTAGTGTTCCTTCTGTTTGATTTTGCAAACATAACTGGAGTGCTGATCATAACAGGGAGCTTACTCAAAGCTATATTCATGCGTGTGTAGAAAATAAAACAGAGATTTATCCTTTATTCTCACAGGGTACAGGCGTTCCCGCACTTCGGGATACAAAGACCAATACTTTTGGTCTAAAACGTAGAAAATAAGAAAATACACTAACTTAACTAAATAAGAATTAAGATACTTTACAGACTAGCAACGCGAAGATTGGCCCTTTAGTACTACGAATGCAGTGAGCAGAATGCAAAGACTACAATACGTCTTCACATATCAGCCAGAATTAAGTTCTGGCCTTAAAAATCACACGCGTGGTAAAGGCCGCGAGAAAATCTCTCTTTCACTTCTCTCTTGGCTAAAAGCCATGTCTTAAATACTTCTTAAGTTTGCAACCTCATTTGCATACACAAAATCTATTTGCGCTTATTCTGGCCGGAAATGGAAAATAAGAGAAGATAGTAAAGGTTTAATATAAAATAAACGTTAGTAAAACTTAAAATCCTTAAATATTCGATATATAAATTAATAGTTCGAAAACTAGGTCTAAATGACTTGAGAACTTTAAATTATAAACTCCAAAACGAGGCTTCTTTCCAATAGAAAAACTTTTCCGCTTTTGAAGAAGACAGACCTGAGTCTGATTCCCCCCAGAATCAATAGACTGATTGAAAAATCTGCGTCAAACTAAGCTCTCCCCCCCCCCGATTTCAAATGTTGACTAAAATCGAAACTAAGATGCTTGGAGAATCTGTTTCTTAGCCAGGTTTCTCTGTAACTTGGTAATATTTATAATGCATTTTAAACTTATTTGGAAACCTTACTTCAGTTTAAAAAATTATTCTATAATACTTAAATCATATTAGCCGAACTGTTGATCAAAATTAGCGATATATTTTCCATGCTTTCGAATTCAAACGCATGGGACTTTCACAATTCGATTATCCGAATGATAACATTAACCGCGATCACATTAAGCTGCGTCTATTGTTACATGAATATTTTAAAGGTATCAAATGTATCACATTCAGATAAGTATAGCACTGGTTTAAAAGGAAGGAGACAGAATTTAGTATAAAGATTAAGAGAAAAGAGGAAAAGAATGTATAAATGAAACAAACATAAATTTACATCCGCTTACATACATAGACTGTATATATAAAGTAACAAATATGATCTATATATATGAGGGTACATATATGAGCTACATACAATCAGCCACATACAAGACGCAAATCATCATACTTCATAAGAATTGATTACATATTAGTAAATTAGACTTTATTTTTCAGACAAATATTCAAAATTTCAATTTTTCTGACAGGGCAAAACACATACACAAGAGGTTGGGAGATATACGTCAATTGTGAAATATGAAAAATTAAATACTGAAATAAATTCATTATGACATAGTAATTTATTTAAATTTAAATATCAAGTGTAAATAATACAGAAAATTTTAACATTTTTCAAAAACTTACCAAATTTTAAGTTGTGCGAATAAAAGTTATAATTTTTTAATCTTATCAAATGTTTCTTTTTCGTAATTCAATATAACAAACAAACGATTTATCTAATAAGTATTTTATGAACAACCCGCAAAGACAGAAAATTATTCCGATACAAATAAACAATATTAATTAGACTTTAATCAATGCTTGTTTTAGAGGGAAATTCGCTGCATTTTTCTATAAAACAACTTTAATATGAGACTGTATTTTGCCTAATTTTAAGTTGAATAGTATAATAATTTTCATGAAATGAAAACATTTCTACTAAGTAATTTGTATAAATGTAGAAAAATAGTATAAACTGTATAAATGTAGAAAAACAGTATAAACTGTATAAATGTAGAAAAATAGTATAAACTGTATAAATGTAGAAAAACAGACATTCATATAGAAATCCAGGGGTTTAACGTATGCATGTACTACAAACGTACAATATTGAAACAGCCGGTTATTTTACAATATGATTTTACTTCATAGAAATGCAAATCCCCGAAATTTTCTACCTTTTTTTGTTACTTTTTTTTTACTGCCTACAGATAATTTTCCCCTTTACATCTGCGCAAAGAATAGCATTACAGCGATAAGTAATATTTATCAATAGAATCAACAATGATGTGATGCGTAAAAATTACTATTCAAGATAAGCGGGTGCAACCATTACTTAAGAAATGTAGCAATTTAATTTTACAAAGTGTAGCAGTTTGAAGCAGTATATTTAACTATAGCATATTTAACTATAGCACTATAGTTTCAAAACTGATTTACAGTTTAGTTCGAAGGAGAGTACAATGAAAATCAAGATTATTGCCGGTTGTATATCTAGTAAGTGCATTTATTGAAATTTTGAGTGTTTAAATTTAGAATTCTGTATTTATCATAAATATCAGTGATTATCTAGAAACGAGTGCAAAAGATTAATGTCATTTCTAAATTAATAATGCTAGTTTCTTTGAAGTTACTATATTAACTAACCGTTTATCGTTATTCATTTTATCTTCCAACTTACAAAGAATAGATATTATTTTTAATGGTTTGAAAGCTGAACCACATTATCGTAAGAATCGAATCAAGGGATATGAAAAGCACTCTAAATTTCGATGACAATAAGTTCCGTGGCCGACTGTTATCTAAGGAGCCTCTCATAACATACTATTAAACAAACGAAAAGATAAAAGGGCTATAAATTGAATGGGTTTACCACATGCAGATATGAAAGCTCAAAACGCAAACATCTCAACCTCCCGAAATTTCCATCACAGGTAGTTCTATTTCTTGGTCCGATAATAACAACATAAATGTATCCCCCATTGAAAAAGAGTAATTAGAATGTTTTCATTTCACGAGGTATCTAGGGTTAAATATGCATGCCTCATAAACTTAGACGCAAAGTTTAGCAAAAGTATCCATAATTAAAAAAAAGAAGAAAAAACTTATGTATGTTTTCACAAAAATAGAAATATATCTTTGCTTTCAGTTTGCTATTCATTACATTATTATTACAAAAAGTAGAAAAGTTGGAAGGTGACACGACAAAAATTTCTAAACGAAGATATTGTAATTCTGCGCCACATTTAGCATCTGTGAAACTTTAAATTTAGTCAAAATGTAGTTTAAGATTGTAAAGCTTGACTCAAATTTAGATTTAGAATTTAAATATCTTACCCAAGCATTTAAAGCCTTGCTATGCGATAGTTAAATTCTGGCTAGGGAAGATGTAGGGTTTCCCTTATTTTTCATAACAAATTTATTTGAAGTTTGATACCTTTCCTGAACTTCTCAACTTACCCTAGTATTTTCTCGCCAGTATGTATATTTAAAGTTAAGTGAAGTGAATATTTAAACGGGTGAATCTCTAAGTTTACTCAGAGCCTGTTTTCGCTAGCCAACGTACGTTTCGTTGCTATCTCGCAGTTACGTTAGTAAGCCTCTTGGCCATTTCGGATTATCGTCACGCCTGTTAGGTTTTTGTGAGTCAACCTGTTAGGTGTAATTTAACGTGCTAATCCAGCATTATTTTATTTTAGATTCGACTTGAATTATATTCTACATAAAAGTTTCACCGCAAGTTGGCGGTGTTTTTGTAACGCACGAAAATCGTGCCTTTTTATTAAACGTTGAAGTAATTAAGGGTTATTATTCAGCCGGCTTCTGTGTCGGTAATTTATTTACGCCTGTGCGAGAATTCGCCGGGTTCATTGTAGGATCTATTTTTAGTTTATGTGTAATAACAGAGAAAGATCTTACAGAATAGGCACCTTATAAAAAATGGGATGTACTTTGCTCTGGTGCTCGTTTTTAAATATATAATAATTAAGAAAAGCTACAAAAGCAGTTAGTTAGTCTCGTTATTTTGTACTGCGGAAACGTGACAGACAAGGGACATGGGTCCCTCTTAAAAATCGTACAAAATAACACCATAAAAGTCTATCTTTAAAAACTTATAACCTAGCATTTCTTTCATTTGACCAAATTTAATAGTTGCCGAGATTATTAATCAAGAAAGTCCTGTGATACTAAAGAGTATAATTTCAACTGTTAAATCCGAAGCAAAAGATTGCTTAAAAATGAATCATACTCCTAATTTCCTTTCATTTTTAAAATTAAAAAATTATTATATTCGTTTAACTAACCAACTACATCAGCTTCTAAAACACTTGCCATTCATTCATTAACAGTATACCTGCTGAAACAGTACGAAAGACTCCAGTGACCCGCTCGATGTAGCAATTTCGGAGTGGAAGTCGTCGAATACTGATTTGCCAACACCCACTTATTATCATTATCCAAAGACAATTATTTTTTTTTCTAAATTTAACTTTTCCATTTCAAGTGCAGACACTTGACCATTTTTGCATATTGTCCAATAAGGGTGGCCACAGAATTTATATTCACTACGCCAGACGGGATTCGCCCAAATTCTAAACTGTCCAATAAAGACCAACTTTTGTTCTCCAATTCGACTTGAATAGCTCTTAAATTTATCTTATTATACTTTTAACGATTACTTTCTCCTTTAATATTTTCTGATAAAATAAAAAAAAATTGATGGGTTCATTTGCCTCCTTACCTAAAGGTTTACAGAAAAAGTCAGTTCTATCAAAATTGCACATTACAGAAACTAAATAAAACATCATATATACATATATGATGCTTTATATATAATATATATATATATGTATATATTACATACATACTTCTACATAACCTACAGAAGAATGAAATGGATAATCGGCTAAAGGCCTTTGTTCGTCAAGAAATTTTCCAGCCTTGCCATTGATTGGCGGGCAAAAAATTCCGTAATTAAAGCTTTCTTTTAACTCCTAAAAGAAATATACAAAAAATAACATTTTTATTAATTTTCCAGCAAACAACTGTTTTGAACAATGAATCTAAAGTAAGAATTGTGAATAACATACTGCTGTTAGAGTTAAATAAATAGCTGTCGATTCTGAAAAGAAAATTAAATAGATAAATATATTATGTACACACGATATACCTTGGGTAAAGAATCGATTATATGCTGTTTAATGTCCCAAATGTATTCATCTTTTTGAAACTGAAAGTTTTTCTGAAATGAAAAAAATAATAATTCAAATTAAAATTTCTACACATAACGTCACATTAAACAACACAAAAACATAGCAAATACAACAGGGATTTTAAAATGTTTAGAGTTTCAAATAAAACAAAAGAAAAATTCGCATTACATCTCAGCTCACTTACATTCAACGATCTCGTATAATATTATGATTTCTTGGCCTCGTAAATTGGCAAAATAAAGAAAGAAAAAGGTGTCCGTCGATAACATCGCAGCAAAAACATCGAGGACGAAAACGTCGCGGAGAACAACGCAGGACAAAAACGTCGTGGTACAAAACATCGTGGGAATAAATAAAGCAAAGAGAAAACATCGCAGTTCTAAAACATCGTGGTACAAAACATCGTCGTCGAAAATAAAGCGGTTCAAAAACTTCGCAGCTTAAAAACATCGCCGTCGAAAATATCGTGGTAAAAAATAAAGTACCCGCAAATCATCGCATGACGATAACATCGCAGACATGCGTTTTTCAGGCTTTAATAGTAATTGTAAAATTTAATGATTGTTTAATAATTGTAAAAACTCGCAAAATAATTTGTGAGTGCAAGATGGGAAGAAGGATAATTTTCACTTTCATATTTCTTTTATTAACTAATAAGAACACAACTTATAGCACTTAATTTTAAACTGGCATAGTTAAGTAACAAAGGTCATTAATAATTTTTTCTATAAAGTTTTACTAGTAATTTGTCATGAAAAGTATAATCTAAAAAAGAATTGAAAAAAAAAGATAACTGCATGAATTTATCTATAACAAAATTTCAAAGTTAATTATGATATTATTTTCTTCACTTTTTTTAATCTCATACTCTTATAATGAAAATTCATTCTTCTTTTGTTTAAATTTCCTGTTTTTTAAAAATTTATTAGCTAATAAAAAATATGAAAGTAAAAATTATCCTTCTTTCCACTTTGCTCTCATAAAGCATTATGAGAATATCCATTAACAATTGTTAAAGCCTGAAAAACGCATGTCTACGATGTTATCGTCATGCGATGATTTGTAGGTACTTTTAGCTTTTACCACGATATTTTCGACGACGTTGTTTTTAAACTGCGAAGTCTTGAACCGCTTTATTTTCGACGACGATATTTTGTACCACGATGTTTTAGAACTGCGATGTTTTCTCTTTGCTTTATTTTCTCCCACGATGTTTTGTACCACGACGTTTTCGCCTTGCGTTGTTTTCTCCGCGACGTTTTTGTCCGCGATATTTTTGCCGCTATGTTTTCGGCTGTAACCAAAAAAAATGTCAAGACAAACTATTAAACTATTTCAAACTTATAACGTTAACAAAATAAAGCAGAAGGAATCACTAAATAGTATATTATGGCAAGTTAAAACAGGCGCAAACTAACATTTGTTATAGTATTATACTTATCTCCGCATGCCTTCACGGTGTAACTGGAAGTACACTCGACGACTATTCGGGAGGTCCGACGTTCAAATCCCGGCGAGAGCACTGCACATTTTTTCACGTCTCCAGCATCAAAATTATCTAATGACTACAAAATCATTCAAATATTTGTCTCCCCCGCACGAACGAACACATACAGTATAACCCGTTAAAAACTATTTATGCAATCAACATCACATTTCAAACTTAAAAATATCATTGTAAGATAAAATGGCCGTAAATTATGCAGTTTTATAAGATTTTAAATACATGTTAATATACTATTATTTTGCAAAATAATTCGCATAATTTCAGTACAGATGGCTGTAATGAAATTCCAAACACATTCGCGCATTTTTTATACATGCACTTTTGTGGTTTTAAATTTCAAACTGTAAATTCATCTGACTATTTAAATAATTTCATTTAGATTATTCGTTCATGCTTTACTGATTTAATAAATAAATAAATTTTATTTGGTATATCTTTAAGTAATTTTTAACGTATTTAATATCTATTTTAAGATTTTATTTCAGAACTGAAAAATCGCTGCGTGTGATCTCTTTGCATAGAAATATGGTTGATTATTGCTATAAACAAGATTTACAAGATACAGTGGTTCAGATTAAGGTCTTAGTTTCTTGACGATGAGCCTAATACTGATTGTTTGTCTTTGAACCCACAATTGTGTTGAGCCACATGCATTATTACAAGCAAATTTCACTGCAACCTAATAACGTTCAAGCTAGAATTAAAAGTTCATAAAGTATGAATTGATAATATATGATCCCATTCATCGGCTAGTCATAACATTAGAAATTTAGTAACAAATCCAAAACACGTTCATTCCACCACCACACGAATATCCACAGAAAACTTTCTCAGCTTTCTGACTCAAATTAAGATAATACCGTCTGCGGGACTTTCTAAGCTGAACTTTCTTCATCCGAAAAGCTATTTTCTATTCATTTGGACATGTCATTTGAGTTTTTGTTAATTTTAATTTTCAGTTTTCTTATATTATTATGTTTCCTACTAGCAATGGTTTCACCTCTCTTTTAAAGAATTTGCATGGCATCCCAAAAAGTGTACACAGATCACACTTTCAATATGCATAAAATCAGATATCAATAATATACGGCTTACTTTCAAAATTTTAAATAATTAACAGAAATGAATATTTTTTCCTTTTTGGTAAATGCTTATTACACCCTTCTAACATTCTTTCAATGGAAGCTCTGCATCCCGTATACACCTTGCCAAGTACCACTAGCAAACTACACTCTTCGATCTATATTTTCTTTACTAACAGCATGGATTATTCTTGAATTGCAACCTTTCTCATCACAGTGCTTAAAAAAGACGCTGCAAGTGATTTTAAAATTCCTGTCTCCCGACCCACTTGTCTCGTAGATTTCCTTCAATCTTGGTGATACGTTTCCATCAACTTTTCTTGATTTGGCAGCAAGCTCATGCCCCCGGTCTTCCAGAATATTTCCATGGGCATTCTGAACAATTTATTCTAATTCCAACTTAATCTCTGATTTAAGTGATCGTAAGTTTCGTAGGCGAATCTGTCTGAAAATTCCTTCTAAATAAGGAGTGTAACATCGGTGAACAGGCTTACCAGTTTGTCGATAAATCGTCCTAAGCGTTTTACTGGTAAATAGATAGTTGTTTACTAGTAATACGACAAATATCATATAACAACATTTTTTCATTCTTCTGCGCGAAAAGGTCTTCAATCTTCTAAAATAATTCAAAAACTGCAATGCAGTAAGCAGATAGAATTAAGCAAGGAGTAATCACAATAGAAACTTGATGGAAATGTGTTTGGCCCAGAATTATATGAGGTGACACATATTAAAATCCCCGATAAATAGTTATTAATGTCCATGAAGATCCTCATCATAGATCATAGATCTCAGGTTCGCTGAAAGAAATGGCAACTGTCACTAAAAGTAAACTGAAACGATCCTAACATTTATTTATGAAATATAGAGAGAATAACTATAAAATGAATTTAGAAACGAAGAAAGCAATGAACGTGAATGGTGTCATCTTTTATGTGCAAAATGAAAAAGTTGAGTAATAAGAATCTAATAATTATTCACAGACATGTAATGGGATCTAGATTTTTTATTCTTCAGTTTTAGTAGCACCAGATGAAGAAGACAGAGACCGTATATTTAAATATAATTTTAACATTCGTAAGTTTAAGTAATTTAACTAATATTGCTTTCGAAAGAAAAAATTAAAGAGAATAAAGAAAACTATTCAAAAAAAAAATAATGAAGGAAAGATGTGCAAAACGAAAGCTGAATACGAACTCACAAACTTAACACCATTTATTATAATTATTTGTTTCTTAACAACATTCCTACCAATCTGTTACATTAAAATTACTCAATGAACCCCTTTTTGTACCTTAGATAATCTTGCTTCAAGTTACATGTTAAAAAATGCTATTCTTTATTTCCAAAATGCATGAAAACTCCTATTCATCACACACCTGATGCAAACATGATTTTCGTTTAAGAATGAAGATAGATTGATTCAAGGCATCAAACCCACCACTGGCCATGCGAATAAATGGCGTAGTGATGTTTTCGTTTCATGATACAAATTTAGAGATTACGCAGTTGTTTTAGGCTTCTTCACATTCAATGCAAATATAAGCAGCCGTTCGTTTTAAGAAAGGCTTCTAGGAAATCATTCATCGCTTAGCTCATTTAATCCTATCGTAATCAACTCAGGATCAAGAAAATAACCCATGGATATTTCTGAGATCATTTAAGCTTAATTAATTTATATTCAAGGGAAAATAGCTCACAGCTTCATAATTATGAACAGTCTCCGACCAAATGTTAATCGATAAATTTTAAATGATCTAAGAGGCGTTCTGCCTATCTATTTTTTAGAAGTATTTCATTTAAATTCATTTATCAGACCTAAATTCAAATTTATAATGAACGAAGTACACAACATTCAGTGTAAATATCTGAAACCATTTAAATAATAATATTTTGATTATTTTGTAAAACGTGACATTCAACTGTAGAATTCACGAGCAAAGTTACCCTTCAAATATCTTACTTTTATTCGTTCTGTTCTAAGTACAACCTGCTTGCTCTTTTTCAGTGTAATCATGCATATCAAATAATCATGGAAATCTAGAATGCCAATGAATCTAGATCAGTGAAAATGTAATTTACATAGCTTTATTTATAAAGGCACACTCGATGTCTGCTGAATGAAAGAATCAGAACGGACCCGGTTGTTAAAGAAAATCGTGGAGATAGTACTAATCACCTTCAATAACTAATTTTCTGGCCTACGTTATAATTCAGTTATAGATAATATGAACGATATCACAGCTTGTTCTTCAAGACCTCAAAACTCCTGACCTATTAAGCAAAACAGAAAAGAATATGAAACAAGAATTAAATTAGCAAAACCTCGCATGCTTTCATTTTTATTCAGTAAATAATGTCAGGGTCTAAGTTTCATGTCGTATATCGGATATTCGTTTCTCTCTTAAAGCTTGTCAAACGAGATCACTTTTTGATCCGATTTATATCATTAAAATCAACTCACAGGGGTCAGTACTGCCAAACACAGACATCATTTGCAACTCAGTGACAAGTACTGTCATATGAAATTACCAAGGTTGCTAAATTTTCCTATTTTATTCAGCAGCATTTTTTTTAAAGAAGGGAGCGGGTTTTAAGTCCGGCGGGTCCAAGTGTGAGGTAAATATGAAAGCAATCCCCTTAAAAAGTTCTTTACAAAAAGCCATTTCCAACAAGGCACGTAGCTCTCAGTTACTTTAAAAAAAATTAAATTCTCCTCTTCGATTACAGGTCTTGACATTAAATATACAACATGCGATGGCTAGTCTCAAATATTGACTGAATGAGGTACACAATATTATAAGGCATATTCTCCCTCCTTTCCACATGCCTTCGTGGTGTAACTGGAAGCATCTTGATATGTATTAGAGAGGTGTAGGGTTCGAGTCCCGGCAGGGCATAGTAAATATTTTGCGCGTGTCCTGCTTCAAAAAAAAAACCTAATGACTCTACAATATAAAGAACTAATAAAATAGTTAACTATTTCTCTCTCTCTCTCTTTTCACTTGCAAAGTTTGTTTATAAATAAAAATCTTAACCCTTCAAGGTCAATCCTTTAAATTTTAGTATTTTTAATATAAATGGGGTTTAGATCTTGTCAGTTGTAGAAATGATCAGTTTGTAACAGGTCTTTAAGGACCTTTATCTAAGTCTATTAAATTCTGGCATGGACAAATGTAGGGATTTATATTTATTTTAAATAACCAGTTAATTTTAATTTTAAGTTACTTTTCTATAAGCTTTCATTCCCCTAATTGTCAGTGCCAGAATATTTAAATTTGGCAGCGTGCGTAAGAAATGCAAATTCTACCAGTGGGAGAAGAAATTAAATATCGACGTTCCAGTAGAGGAAGAGACAGTCGGGGAAATTGCCGTGCGTGCTTATACGCAAACTTCTGTTTAGCAGTTACTGCTGGTTTTGAAGTGGCTTAATCGCTATTATCTTGCGGCCACTAGACTCATTTGCGCGCTGTAAGCTACAGGATTATATAAGCCCTGTAGGATAATTCTACTATTTGTGAATATTTGTGAATTAATATTGAATTTAAGTTTGATTCTACTGTTTCCGTTACCGCCCAAGTTGAGGCGTAGTATGTTAGCGTCAAGTTGACGCATTGTAAATAAGTTAAAGAGTTTAATAAAGGGCAGTTTTAACCCTTCGTCAGTGTAATCACTGTTTCTCAAGATTCTACACAAAAGAAGGAGAGTAGAACGTTACATATGGCGCCCGAACGTCTAACTCGAAGCCAATGGCCAGTAATCAGGACTGACAATCATCCTTGCCAGAGACAGAAGTCGTAGACCCGATGGTGACAAGTCCATTGGATAGATATGGCTTTTTAATACACACAATGGGAGCGCTATCAAGCCAGCAGTAGTATTCGACGGTAAAAGCTCGGTCACTTCATTCCTTGAATCGCTTGAGACATACTTTCAGTTGTATCCAGTACCCGAAAGGCAAAAAGTAGCCATCGCCTCCAGTGCCCTCCGAGGATAGGCGGAGTCTTGGTGGAAAGGGATCGAAAAATTCTTACTCGGGGAAGTCGGAAGCCTCACCTACAATTTTGAGAATTTCAAAGCGGCACTCCTGTAGGCCTTCCCAATCGTGAAGGATCGTGCAAAGCTGGAAGCCGACCTGTACAGCTTTTATCAACGGAAAGTTGAACACCTTACCGAGTTTATCCTGCGTAAAGTCAAATTAGTGAATATGCTATATGGAAGGAAGCACAATAACGAAATAATTGAAATTATACTACCAAGATTATTACCCGCAATACAAGATTTCGTGAAACTGAGAAACCCTCGAACGCTGGAAGAATTATTCGAATTAGCCTTAAAGTTTCAGAACCGGCGGATAAAGGAAAATTCGAGATTTCCTACTCAGGGTTACTATCATCAGTTCTCCCGACAGCCGGCCGCAGAAAGAAACAATGGAGGAAAATGTTTTCTTACCAGGCCTTCAACAAGCAAGAATGAAAACGGTAAAGCCAAAGACCGCCGGCGCACCCAGCAAACATCAGGAAGAAAAATGAATTTAAACGAAAAAAGGGGCCTGAGAAATTGAGGGTTCAGACCCCGTGTGCATCGCAAAATCCCTCTAAGTTGTATGTAAATACCGTAGTAGTCAAGAATTCCCAACTACCGGTAATCCAGATTCTTTTAAACGACGTACCCGTAGAAGCACTCGTCGACACAGGCGCGGAAGAAAATTTTTTAAGCCACAACTTCTACTATCGAAATTTCCGAAGAATAAGATTGTTTAAAAATTGTAGCACAGAAAATGTTGCCACACAAGAGAAAGTTTGTGAATGTGTCGGAAAACTATCACTGAACGTTCAGGTAAAAAACGAAGCTTTAAAAGTGTTATTTTTTGTTGTTAAAAATTTGCAAAACCATGTCATTTTAGGTACAGAGTTCCTCAGGTCGGCGAACGCCACAATAAACATTGCAGAAAATTCCATTATCTTGGATATGGTGCCAAAGCTGCTGGAAGAAGTAAACATTCCAGACATAGATTTCCAACATCTAAAACAAGATGAAAAAGCCAAGCTGGAGCAACTCGTAAGTAGATTTAATACGTTATTTTCTGAGAAGCCAGGGAATACATAAATTGTCACCCATGCGATAGAACTAAAATCAAGTGAACCTTGTAAAGCAAAACCCTACCGTTATGATAAGGAAAAAGAAGCAATAATAGAACACCACATAAAACAAATGTTGAGGGATAAAATAATTATTCCCATCAATAGTGAATATGCTAGCCCAGTTGTGCTATACAGAAAGAGAAATAACTTATCTTCTTCGGATCCAAAAGCTTATCGTTTTGCGATCGATTGCAGAAAACTTAATAGCATGACTAAATTCCCTGTTTACCCTTTACCGGTAATAGAAGAAATAATACGGAAAATTAGGTCTACAAAATATATGACCACTCTTGATCTTACTTCAGGCTACTTTCAAATAGCCATGAAACCAGAAGATGTGAACAAAAGCGCGTTTTTTACAAAATCGGGTACTTACGCACCTTTACGCATGCCGTTTAGACTTTGTGGGGCACCATCAACTTTTCAACGCGCTATGGACATAATTTTACGTCCTGTCCTAGGAAAATCCACTCTCATTTATCTCGATGACATTACCATAACTAGTGATACTATTGAACAACACGTGGAAGACCTCCACGAAGTTTTTTCATTATTAAAAGAAGCATTTTTAACTATTAATGACGAAAAATGTAAATTCGCAACTAAGGAATTGCGATGTTTAGGATACAAAATTTCAGCTAAAGGCATCGAAACGGAAGATTCTAAAATAAAAGCAATTAAAAATTATCCTCCGCCAAATACTGCGAAAAAACTTTCATCCTTTATTGGCATGTGCTCCTATTATCGTTCGTTTATCCAAAATTTTGCCGATATTGTTGAACCTTTGTTAGTGTTAAAATGAAAGAAATCCAAGTTTGCATGGACAGCGGAGGCAAACACCGCTTTCGAAAAACTGAAAACAGCTCTAATTAATGACCCAGTGTTAAAATTCCCGGAAGGGGACGAGAATTTGGAGATCGCGGCGGATGCGTTAGATTACGCCGTGGGTGCAGTTTTAACTCAAAAAGGGCATCCCTTGACATTTTTTAGCAAAACTCTAGGTCAGACTCAAAGGAACTACACAGCGACAGAAAGGGAAACGTTAGCAGTGTTAATGGCAGTTCAGAAGTTTAGGGTATACTTCGGAAAAGCCCCAGTTACAATCTACTCTGATCATGCGGCCGTAGAGAGATTATATTCTGGAAAGAATTTAACTCCTACATTAACTAGATGGACCTTAAAGTTACAAGAATACAACTTAATAATTAAGCACACTCCGGCAAGGAAAATAGTGGCCGACGCCTTGTCAAGAATTAAACTGGATGAACATGGGAATCAAATAAAATGTGCTATGTTAACTTCTAAAGTTTTAGATTCCCGTGAAACAATTATAGCTGAATTGCCGAAGGATCCAAATTTCGGTGATATCTATGCTTATTTAAAGGATCCAGATAATTTTGAACATGTAGATCTTGCTGCAATTAGACATAGGGCCCGAAATTACGAGATCATAGATAATCTGTTGTTCTATACTAAATCAACAAATGAAAACCACGAACTCGAACCAGCCATCCCCGCCAGACTACGGTTGAGTATTTTACAGAAACTTCATGATAGCCCCACAGCGGGTTATTTAGGTATAAGGAAAACGATGCGTAGAGTACGCGAGGCGGTGTATTTTCCGCAACTACAGAAGACAGTAACAGCGTACGTCAGGTCCTGTAAGTTATGTCAGTTAATTACAGTCCGGCCGGGTATCTAAATAGTATTCGCGCGACTTTTTCTAACGAGATCCTTGGAATAGACCTTGAACCTTTTTCCCCAAAGCGAGTTAAATAAAAGCCAACATCTTTTGGTAATTGCAGACCATTTTTCTACGTGCTTAGAAATAATTCCTTTAAAGCGAGCGTGAGCTAAAATAGTTGCAGATGCGTTCTTACATAAGTATATCTTAAAATACAGTGCACCGTTAAATGAAATAAGCAATAATGGTAAACAATTTGTTAGTCAAATTTTTCAGAACCTGTGCAAAGAAAATGCTTGACATACGGCATATGAAAATGGTCCCGTACAGACCACAAGCAAACATCGCGGAGAGAGTTAATAAAAACATTGTTAAAATAATTAGAAGTTATGTTAAAAATTATCATAAACGCTGGGATAGTTGCGCTGATGAACTAGCCTATGCTTTAAGAAATACCAAGCATGATACAACGGGTAAAACGCCCGCTGAATTTTTTCTAGGTAGGAAGATGTTGACTCCTTTAGACAAGCTTTTTTTTTTTTGTTCAAGAGCAAGAACCAGAATTTAAACAGGTAAATATTCAAAAGCTGATTGATGAAGCTTTGAAAAATTCCGATGTAGCAAGAAAGCGGCAGAAAATTTACTGCGATAGGAAACGCCGCGAATCAGATTTTAAAGTGGGGAATAAGGTGTTGAAAAGAAAATTCACTTTGTCTAGCGCACCTGAAAACGTCGTATCAAAATTCGCCCATAAATTTGAAGGACCTTATGTAGTACAGCAGATCGTTGGAGCGATGATCTACTTAAAAACAGATTCGGGAGAAAGAATAAAGGCTAGTCCGGATCAATTGAAAAAGTATTATGAACGTAAAGATTTCGATGTCTTATATGATTTCTTCCAGGCTTCCGATTTAGAAGAGGAGGCTTCCTCAGGGACAATTCTCACCGCACCAAAGTCCACCACTCGCGAAAAAGCAAAGAACAAAAGAAATACAAGTTCTCAAACCAACCGAAAAATTCCGGAGAAAAGAATCCCTCAACGTGTGGAAGATCCCACGAAGAAAAAATTTAAGGGTGAAAAAAACGTCCCGGCTAGAAAGAAGCATCGCCGTGTCATGACAAGATCTCGCAGCAGACAGCGCCAAGATACTTCAAGGAGGGGGCGGACTGAAAGAAAACGACAAACAAGACCACCCATCGAGAAAAGGAAGAGGAGGCCTGCCGAAGTTGAAGGCATAAATCAAAAATCGAAACAACCCAGAGTTTACATACAAACGTCGTGAACTACCGATGTACTAGTGTCCGGCAAACTGGTTCTTTAGAACCAGTCTGCCGGACACTAAAAGGAAAAGACAAGATCTACCGCCAGTATATCCGAATACACCACTCATCAGAGGTGAAAAAAGAAAAAATCAATTCCCATCAGGGGACAGGAAGCAGAGACGGAAAGTCTCACGGATGAACCACATGGCATGGACAGATTTTTTGCGAGAAGTATATGTCCAAATACCAAGGTACAAAAAAAAAAAAAAAAAAAAAAAAAAAAAAAAAAAAAAATAAGTGAATTTTTCTATAAATCTTTTCTGTTATGTAAAATTGCATGAAAATGTTTAATACGAAGTTACAGGATAAAAGCTATTGCCTCGATTGGGGACTAAAGTTAATTCAGCTTTACTTGGCGAAAGCACAAAGTATAGTGTATTATAGAATTGTTATGTTATGTTATGTTATGTTATGTTATGTTATGTAAAGAACTAGTAGTTCGGTTTTCTGTGTCAAAAGACTATTTATGTTAACTCGCCAAAAGATCTGGCTTGATACAAGCAGCTTCGTATTAGTACTTGTTAATGAAAATTTATTTTAGGTTCGCACTTTTGGCGAAGAAAAGGATCCATTCAAGTAAAATTTTCATGTTTTTCTCTATTGTCTGAAAAAGTATTCGTGTGTGAAAGGTTGAAATATCTGTTGTGTTAAATAACACTTTTAATGAAAGTTTAAAGCTCAAAAGAGCAGATATAATATGTATTTAGCGCTAAAACTTCAACAAAAGTGAATACATTCAAAGTTTAATGTAGTCAATTGAGTTCACGCAAAAGAAATTTTAGTTAAATCAAATCATGCGATTTTGAGCGAAAGCTTGCATGCGTTTAAGATGAACGTGGAAAATATTTTCGTACGCACGTGTTTTGTAGGGCTCTCCGCTGACACTCTAGTTAATTTTTACTAACAAGTACCATTAACAAGTTTTGGCAGTTTAGTAAGTTTTGGCAGAATAGTAAGTTTCATTAACACGTTTTGGCACACCACACAGTGTGGAGAGCCAAAAGGGGATTAAACTTTAAAATTTAAGCATGAATGTGAATTGAATGACTGTGGCACGAAAAACAGTATTGTTCGGAAAATCTGAGAAAACTACATTAAATAAAGGCTAGAACTTAATAAAAGACTGTATTGTAAATTTTACATGTTATTTAGAATCATGTATTTATAAGTGTTCCTTCCAGATGACTGGAAGGAGTTGACTGAACCCCAATTCAAGAATAACAAAGGATGCCCAGCAGAACTATGAAAATAAAATTTTCTTCTGTAATCATTTAAATTCTAGTATGTTGAATGTAAACGGGGCTGAGATCTTGTCAGTTGTAGAATTTATCTGTTTGTAACAGGTCTTTAAGGACCTTTATGGACAAATGTAGGGATTTATATTTATTTTAAATAATCAGTTAAATTTTAAGTTACTTTCCTATAAGCCTTCATTCCCCTAATTGTCAGTGCCAGAATATTTAAATTTGGTAGCGCGCGTAAGAAATGCAAATTCTACCACTGGGAGAAGAAGTTAAATATCGACGTTCCAGGAGAGGAAGAAAGAGTCGAAGAAATTGCCGTGCTTGCTTAAACGCAAACTTCTGTTTAGCAGTTACTGCTGGTTTTGAAGTGGCTTAATCGCTATTATCTTGCGGACACTACACTCATTTACGCGCTGTAGGCTACAGGATTATGAGCCCTGTAGAGTAATTCTACTATTTGTGAATATCTCTTATTTTAAGTTTGATTCTACTGTTTCAGTTACCGCCCAAGTTGACGCATTGTAAATAAGTTAAAGAGTTGAATAAAAGGCAGTTTTAACCCTTCGTCAGTGCAATCACTATTTCTCAAGATTCTACACAACAGAAGGAGAGTAGAACGTTACAACCTTCATCATGATAAATTTTAGTACTATGAATTAAAATATCCGTTAACCATTTAGAAGGCAAAAATTTATCATCAGAGAGTACGTCATGAAATTCTCTGATGAGCAATTTTAAATGTGCGTAAGCCCATTCTACAAAAGGGATTTCTGGTTCGAGTCGGACAGATACTACAGTTGGGAGCTTCTAATAAATTACTTCATCAAATTTCTAGTAAAAAATGTACGGTAATAATTTTCAATCCTCGCATTCAGTTTCTTCGACATTTACATCAATATTCCCATAAATACAAGTCAGTTAAGTCCTTCACGAAGACTTCCCTTACCTCAGGCAGATAGAAAGTGATAGATTCCTCAGTGTTCAAATAACGTAGTGCCCAAGGCTCATGTCTTAGTACCACAATGAATGGCAAAATCGAAGCCCATTTAGTGGACTAGTTAAAAAGCTGAGTTGGAGATAAATGCGATGGATTGCTGGATTATTTGGATTACGGTAAAACATGAGAGGGCTGTTTGCTTAAGGAAAGGGATGCCCTAGTGGAGGAATTTCTATGGAAAACTGTTTCTATTCACGTCACACAAGTAGAAAACCACGAAAATACCTATGAAGCAAGTCTGTTCGCTGGGATCTGAAACCCAAATAGATTCAACAGTGCACTACTCTAAATCGACGTGTGGAATTTTTTATAGTTTTCCCCAACATGATCTTGCCATTCATTATGCAAACTAAATATTATGTTTTAAATCGATAAACAGCTAATTCTCTAATGAGAAGTATCTTTTAAATTAACTATTAGGGTTTAGACTCAAAAAGTATAATATTTAAGAAGTTTTAAATACACATTATTACTGCGCTTTTTAAAAGCCCTTGACACACGTAGATTTATAAACGTATTGGTATGCACTGCAAATGATATAGTTACAAATGCAAAAGTTTTAAAAATACTAGTAAATCACTCATAATACGGTCTCTGCAATTCGTATTATGCAATAATTTAAAATATTCATTCTGACTGAAAATCGTAAAATATTCATTCTTTTATTGTTGCTGCCCATTTCAAACTTCCCTGAAGTCAATGTTTCTTACGTGTCTCACGTGATCCAAAGAGTTGCGTGATTAGCATATACTCCATGTTTAGACTGAACTCTAATCGTCGATTCTCCTTCGCCTTTGCTTAACAGTACCTAGCCACTTATCAGCTTGCGCAGAGGATTGTCTCTAGAAGTGTCAAAAGTCGCCATCACTATTGATTCGAGAAGAATTGCGCAGGTTTGAAATGAATGGTGTAAGCAGTATTCTGCACATCATTGCAGCCACAAGTTCTTGATGCCACAGTATTAAGAGTTACGTGGTTAGGACCACTCTGAATTGAACAAATAAGAAAGTTGAACCACCATCACAAAGAAGAGATCGCATGACTTAAAATTCCTTCCAGTATAAGTTAAAAAATGAAAACTAAAAACATGCGAGTATTTTATCAGTGGATCAGGACATACTGCTCGAATAAATATTTCGGAGCAAATGCTTAAGTTATTTAACCGCTGAGATAAAGTACAGAATGATAAAGCAGACAGGTATTTTTAATCTGTGTCATGGCCTTTAAAGGCTGAATACTATCAGAGGAAACACTATAACTGCGCATGACTAAGTGACACTCATACTATAATTGCGCAATGCAGAAAGTAATCTGTGTATTAATTCTGAAATCATAGGATTGTACAGACAAGGTTTCCTTCATATCATCATTAATTTTGAAATCACAGGATTACACAGATAAATTTTCCTTCTTATCATCGAGTCATTCATTCGAATCAACATATGAAAAACAAGGAAACTGATAAATACAACTTCTACATAATGCAATTATAGTTTTCTGAAATAATATTATTTCACTGATACAAATAAACATTTATAAAATTAAGATAGAAAACACCAAATTTCTGCGTCTTGTCTACTGGCTGCATTCAGTGAGATAAATATTTTACATTACAAAATCTAATTCATTTTTTCTAAGATTTTAAGTTTTCTGTGTATTTGGAATAACACAGGAAAATATAGTCTTTTTAAAAATTGCATGTTCAGTCACTTCAACAACATTCGTTTTATAAATGAGAAAAACATTAGTAAGTTCACAATAACATATTTTTCTAACTACTGAAGCACACTAATTTGTTTTCATGATATTCATTTCAGTCTACAAATACTAATAAGGAGGAATTCTTTGTCAGTAATTTGTTTTTGTGCAATGAATAATTTAGCTACAGCTTTTGCAGTTATGGAGACAATCGGTTTCAAGACATGTCTACTTTTGTTAACCCAAGCAATGCGAATATAGTTATTCGAAAAAAGATTTATACATCATTCATAATTTAGGAAGATGATAAATTGATTTAAAAAACACAGCAGTACAAATATTACACGTACCCATTTCTCAAAATACGACCTAAAATAAGATATCTAAGTTTTCTGAATAAGTCAAACTGTTGCACAGCAAAAACGGATTTAAGATACATACACTGTACATGGTTTGGTAAATATTCAATTAGGAAATATTTCTAATTGGTAAAGGAGCCTATAAGAATACAGCTGCGAAATAATGGTAATTGTATCTTAGGTTCGATTATTGCCGGTCGGAGACGGCTGTATTTTAGTCTTACTATTGCTTATAAAGTCTTTTTTTCTTTTCTTTTCTCCCTTTTCCGCAGTTTTTTCCTTCTGTAATGGAAATACGCGTCAGATTTCGTAGGAAAGGTCTCTATGAAAGGGACGGTGGGCTTTAAAATACCTAAAAATCAACCAAAATATTGAATTTGTTTTTTTACTCTGGTAATATTCTATATCCGTAACTGCATCGTATGCAAAAAAACGAGTTCAAATATTCTAATTTTTAAACAAGTTAAAAGCATTCCAAATGTGTAAACAACGTAAACTTTGCCCTTTAAATTTTGGAGAAAATGTAAAAAAAAAGAACTTCAACAGTTATTTACTGATGTTATAATTGATATATTTGTTCAAAAGAAGTGTTTATTTTTTTAAAAAATGGCTAGAAGTGTCAGTATTGACTACTATGGATTTAACTCTGGTTATGTAAACGCTATACGAGTAGAACAGAAGAAAACAAACTCGTTTTCCTTACTTGTTGCAAAAAAGCGTGATCAGCGTCACTTCAACCAAAGCAAAATGGTAAGTTTATCTGCTTGGGAAAAACAGAAATAGTAAAAAATATTGTAAAGCATTAAAAGATAATGTAAATGTAACAAATGAGGGTAAAACATATAGTGCGAGTGAATTTTAAATGTTTCATTGGATATAATGCATAAATTGTTTCTACCTGTAACTTCGAATCACATACCAATTTGCGACATGTTTATTTTTGTCATATTTAATATTATGAGATTAAAAATAGTTAAATGATACGAAAATGTTATCTAGTGTTTACAAATTCATATTTAAAGTTTATTTGATGTTTCTCATGACCATGTATTAAAGGTAAGTTTGAAGAAAAACTTTAAATCCGGTTTTCTCAAAACAAATGTTTTTGCAGCTCGTATGTTTTGAAAATGCTCCATGCGACACATTTTTAGTTAAAAATGAATGATATTTGGAAGAAACTATCTTGTTATATGTTACAATAGATCTGTGTACGCATTTTTGGATATGAGGTTATTAACAAGTTTAAACTTGTGATAATGTTTAAGAAAAGGTGATATTTTTCCAAAAACTGGGTATAAATTCACACAAATCCATTTAAAAAATTTCTGATCCATCATATTCAATAATGGATACACAAAAACTTTTGTCAAGTCTTCATAACTAACTTAAAGGAAAAATCTGGAAAAAATATTGAAAATTAGAGCGCAAGGAGCATTTTAAATCTTTAATTAAAGTAATTAATTATTTGTTTTAAAATTTTTAAATTTAAAATAAATTGAAATTTTGAACATA
>KK114958.1:162305-202093 GCA_000611955.2 Stegodyphus mimosarum
AAATTTCTTGTTGAAAACACAAAAACTTAAAAAACAACTAATTTGTAAAGTCCACCGTCTCCTGAAGGCATTCGTTACCTTTAGGTAAACTATTATCGATTGCTTCGCGATAATTAATAATCTAGTTGACAGGTTGGTCGGAAGACTTTAGTTTTTGGACTACATATAAAATAAGAGACATAAGTTATTATTATTCGTTTCGTTTTACTATTTTCTTCTTTTTCCTTATTGAAGCAAATAAGATAAATGACGCGACAATTAATTCCCTAAATCCTTTAAGAGGGAATTCCAGAAACTTGACAACGGAATGTTTTTAACTGCATCAATTTTACGATTCGTAAATAAATGAAGATTAACTGAATACGTGTTTTGCTATGCTGCAATTTCTAATAAAAGTAAATTACACTGTTATTTAACAGTACACAGATAATATAAAAAGCATTTAAATTTTCTTCTTCTGTCCTGTAACTTTTTTGAATGTTTTTGATAGAGTTTATGCTCTTGCTTCTAAACCAAATATTTATATTTCGTTTTCAGTTGTTATTAATTTTATAGAACCAATAGGAAATGAAAAACATACCTTTAAAATCAGTAATTACTCGTTTTTATAATCAGGAACATTTTTCAATGTAAAAATTTAATTGATTAAAACTGTTTACATAAATCGAGTTACAGAAAATGGAATTTTTACTTCCACTTCTTCAAAATGCCTCCTGCATCAAAAAATCCTAATGACTCTACAATGTTTCAGAATAGCAATACCTTCATATATCCTTTCCCCGTCCTCAGCTTCTATAAAAACTCCCTAAATTTTTAGGAAAATTTCAAACAGAAGTGAATGAAATACAGTTTGAAAAAGAACGTGGGTTATTTAAGATGAAACTAGTTCTATCACCATGTAATGTTCATAAGTTTTAAACTTCCTCACGGAACTTTAAAATTATCTCATTCTCTATTTGAAAGCATCCCAGGCTCGCATTTTTTATTAAATTATCATTGAAGTTAAGGCTTTGTAAAACTATTTACTTGAAATCCTGTAAAAACTCCTTCTATAGCTTTAAAATTTCACTGTGTCAAGAATTTTTTGTTTTAAATATGAGAATACAGCTGCCCCTTTATTATTGCCTTAGTAAGAAGTTTAAGGAGAATTTGGTTTGTATGAAATGGAGATATGTAAATCTTTCTATACGCGTTTGGCTTGGTTTCATGTGCCACGCCATATATCTCACCAAAGTACAATATTTTCACGTGGGGTTAGTTTACGATGCGTCCTTCGTTCGATTACTACTTTTGCAAGAAAACAATAATATTTAGTAAATTTATTTAAACCTTATCATAAGATTGCAGCTTTTAAACCAAGAAAGAGATTCCAGTGACATCTGAGAGATACTTAGAATTCATCAGCTCGAATATTGTTACAAATACTTTCCATGTTTTTCAGTGTAAGCTATAAGAATATAACAAAATTCGTTCACAAAGTAAAATCTGAATGACTTAATCTAAATAACTTAATCTGAATGAGCCGACATTAAGCTTCCAGTTTTCTGAGTTATACGACAGCTTAAGTTCAGTCATTAATCTTTCATCATTATGATATAATAATACTTTCGCTCAAAGAATAATATTTCATACGCTGATATTTCTTGACTAATACTTCGTGCTTCAACTAGTGAATAAAATTTTGAGAATTAATTTCAAAACGGTCATCGATAGAAAATTCATCATATGTTTGCTATTAAACGTATGTTTAATATGTCTGAGACTTTTCTCCACATTTCGGTCAAACTTTTTGTCTTTATTTTAGAATAGCAACCAGTGGGGATTTCACTACTCTGGATAAGGCCTGATGGTTCAGTTGCGACGTGAATTTTTCAAAACAGCAATCAGTGTATTTCATCACTTTCTGAAGATCTGCTTTCTCCCCAGTTCTTCGCAGACAAAGTATGGATGCTTAGTGAATGAGGACAAACTGCCGATTTAAAAAAAAACATGAAACGTGTTTAGCGCTTTTAACAGTACAACATCACTAGAACATATTGGCAGAAGTTTAGAACGATATTTCGGTGAAACTAACTCACACATGTCGGCTCATAAGCAAGAAAACGAAAATTCAAGTAATCGAATTTTGAATGAACATGAGCATTTTCTAATACACAAATAAAAAAAATCAGTTCTCTTTCTTCGACGAAACGTCGTTCCGTGGTTTTCAATCTTTACTGCCGCATCTGCCTTCTTCTCACCACGTGTCAAAATGTCATGTGGAGTATTAACAGATAAAACTGAAAAATGAAACATAGTATACAACCAAGGTTTGCTATAAATGTGTCGATAAAGCAAATTATCGCTATGTCTTGAAGACTAAATACTGCAGAAGAAAGGTTTTAAATAACGTTTTTATTTAAACTAAATTAAAACAGATGCACGAACTTCGTGTTCACAAATCTCCACCACTTGTAACTAACGTAAATTTAACAGAAAATAAGAATGTAATAAATCACTTGTAAGGTCTACTTGTCTATCTTTTGTGTGAAATCTGGAGAGTAATGATTGCACAGAAGAAGGGTTAAACCTACCCTTTATTACACTCTTTAAATTATTTACAATGCTTAAACTCGACGCTAACAAACTGCGCCTCTTCTTGGGCGGTAACTGAGACAGTAAGAACCAAACTCAAAATTTGAAAATATTAATAAGTAGTAGAATTACGCTACAAGGCTCAGACTATCCTGTTCCCTAACAGAGCGTTGATAAATTTAGTGGCAGCAAAGTAATAGCTGTTACGCCACGTTTCACCAGCAATAATTGCTAAGCCGAAGCTCAAGCTACAATACGCACAGAATTCTCCCAGACTCTCTTACTTTCCCTGCTAGGAACTTGATACTTAAACCTTTTTCTCCGACTGGTAGAATTTGCATTAATTCACGAGCGCTTGGCACTGACAATTAAGGAGTGAAGGCTTATATGAAAGTAAATTTAACTGGTTATTTAAAACAAATATAAATCCCTACACACTAATAAATTAGGAGATCTAACGACTGGCTCCTTAGCTTAATTAAACACTAATTCAGCTGTTTACAGCAAAGTCGAGCCTAGAAATATCAGTATAAACTGAAAGTTGTCTAACACCGACAAGAAAGTTAATTTCAAATACGCAGCATAAACTCGAAACTAAGTCTGCTACTACTCTTTTTGAACTCTTGAAACGCAGCTTAAATACTACTTCTCAAACACGTTTAGATTTGCATCTACCTTATAGCAAATTAACATTTCGGCAGGAAACTGAAATCAGGAGGGAAGGAAAGGAAAACTAAAAATAATTGGTTAGAATAAAATAAATCCTTACAAAATGTAATAATTATTTATTATTTATACGGTTCCTAGTCTATAAATTATTAGTATATTTAAGTACTCAGCTATTCATAATTCCTTCAGTGTTTTGAAAATTAATGGTACAATAACAAACACAGCAAAAAAAAAAAAAAAAAAAAAAAAAAAAAAAACGGAAAACTGTATTTTTAATGCAGCGGAAGAAAGCAAAGTAGTGAAAGCAGTTCTGTTTTAATTAATCCCTAATACCAATTTTGCTGGTTTATGTCTTTGATTATTCTGATTTTGCTTGGGTATCATTCTTTTTGCTAATCAAAACAAATGTCGAAAATTTAGAAATTCAGAAAGGGTGATCTGTTTTGTTCACAGATAATCGGAAAGTTCTCATCTTGTGTAAGAAAGAAATAAACAGCATTAACCGTTCTTTTGTATAATTAAAGAACTGCATTTGATGGTATGGAATTTTAGTTACAGAAGGCGGATAGTCGCGCAGAGCTCTAATTTTCAGAAATGGTTCACTGAAAGCTAGAAAGAAATCCAAGTTTTTCATCACACCTTACGTTGCTGCAACCCGAAACTCTTCTGTTTTTATGGATGAAAATGCAAATCCACCCATTGCATAACTGATCACAGACATGTTGGGAGATGCGAAACGCATGGCTTAAAGCGTGGTTACTAGCGCTAACGCCGATTGAATGATCCACGGGTGCGTTATGATTATAACCATTCGCAGAGATCATAGATACATCGTACTAAATTTTTCCCATTGTTTTACTGGACTTTCTTCAGCATAAAAAGCCTGTTTTCACAGTTTTTTTAACCTGTTTTCACAAAGTTGACACTAGCATTTAAATAAATGAATAATTGATTTCCTTTTCTTGCAATTAGTTTTATATTTTTATTCGGGAAAACTTCATCTCTTATGCCTTTTGTTAGATGTCAGTATACTGGGCAGCGTAGCTCCATATGAGCGGGTGAAAAACATATAAAATGCATAAATCTTAAAAGTAAATTAATGTGACACAATCACATTTATGAATGACAAATTTTCAGATGATGGAATTTTACCGTGTTGGACAAATCACGATGGGGAAAAATTGCAAAAAACCCGTGAATTATGTTAACCACTCTGAATAAACTTAGAAAACGTTTTTTTTTTTTATATTTTATATTTTCCCCTACAAATTCGATAATGCGAAGACTGCAGTTATGCAAGGATTAATCCGGATGCGAGTAAAAAATCAGCAAAAACTATTTTAGCATTAAATAAAGAAGTTTCTGAATAAAACTTTGAAGCATTCGCTTTGAGGTGCACGTGGACCTGCTCTGAAGGAACTGCATTCCAAATTTCGCAATTTTGACCGCTCCGTATCTAAGCTGTGCGATATAAAGCCCAAGATTCAGTATGATACAAAAATAATCGTGAATGCATGAATTTCTGGTTATAAATGGAAAAGATCAAAACTCATATAGAATCAAACGATCAGAACTTAGGTACACGATGGAAAATAACTCTCGGCGACGAGACGGCTAAATGACACATGGATTCGGTCACTCTGGCAACTGAAAATCAAGTGTCCGGCCATATGGAGGGGAGGAAAAAAAATAATAAAAGAAAATATTAAGAATTAGTTTGTTGGCTGCGAATAATCACAGTTCTAGAATGCTGCCTGATTAAATCTCCTCTCTAATCACAGCAAGTACAGTTAAATGTACTTTTGTATACATAAATAAATACAACATACTTAAAGAGGACTATTAAATTAAGTGTATGCTTCATTACAACTTATCAGTCTTTAATATGTGATCAGTCAAAATTTTAGAATTAAACTTCCTTATATTGGTTAAGTGCATTTGTTCTATCCGTTCCATTATTCTTCTTAACAAGACAATTTTTTTAAATATATAACAAACCTGATTCAATATATATAAATTATAAACAGACGAATTACATTTAGCTTTTAAATTGCAGTTTTTAATAAATTTTTAGCATTAAATTAGTTACTAAATTAATTACTAAAATATAAGGATATTAAAATGTAACAAGAAATACTCGACAACTTAAACGCATATATGTTTTAAATGAAGACGCACAAAAGTTCATTCATTCCTTTCAGAAACATTCTACATTTTCAAACTGATTTGGTCGAAAGACTAACGCTAGATGCATAACAAGAACTCGTAAATATATTGATTTCTTTATCGCGAACAGCAATGATATTCGAATATGCTTCAACGATTAAGAATAGCATCGCGTAGTGTCGTTAAAAGTAATATTATCTCTTAATTTAGTACAGAATAAGCAAGGAATCGAAGAAACAAATTTTTCTCTCATATGTCCCATGTTTTTAAGAAGGTAAAACAAAGACCCGTGAAAGGTAAAATGAGCTTTTTTGTTTTAAAAAATATATTGTAATGTTCATAAGAAAGATTTTTCAATACACTTTTAAGTAAGATAGTCAAGACCATCGCGATAACGCAAACGGCTAAGAAAATCCACTCACCATAAAATATTAGCTAATAATGAAACTGTTGATGAATACGCAGATGGTAATATTACACAAAACAAATATAGATTAAATAGATTTCGATTTTTACTATATTCCGAGTTATGACACATTACATTTTTGATGATTAACGAAACTGCACAGCATATGGAACAATTTCGTAAAAACTGAATATATTTAATTAATTTACACGTAATTATATAATAATTAAAGATAAATTAATTATTCTAATTATATTTTATTACTAATAACTAAAATATTTAACTAGGAGAAGAACAACACAGTGCGTAATCTTTCATCTTTGAACATGTATAATATATCACATGAATATATATAACATATGGTTTGTAGCATTTGCAAATCAGCACACTCTTTTTATATAAAGCAAATGCTCTAAATATATGTATCTTACAACCACGATACGATGTTAATCAAGTCAATTAAATCATGAAAGGTATACGGGAAATGTTTCAGCTCTGTCTTTTAAAGCGGTAAAAAATATATTTTCTCTGTTTGAAATCAATATTTTGCAAGGAAGAAAATTATGCTGTCACAGAAAAGTCGAAAATCGTAAATGCAAAAGAGATCTAATCTTAGTCATTATCTTGTTACTCTAAAATATATATATATATATATATATATCTCAAGAATCGACGCTACTACAAAATCTTTTTTTTTGGGGGGGGGAATCATATTCTGATTTTAGTTCTAGAAAATCCTTTCTCATAAGGTGAAAATACATATTTGCTTAGTTTTAAGAATCCTTTCTATTTTAAAAAGCAAAAAAAAAATGGGTTTTATGTATAAATCCAGAAATCGTCTGGCAGGCCTGAAAGCGCGCGGCATGAAATTCCTTACGTTCTGGGAGATTTCTGGTATGTCACGTATCCTTCTGGCAGCTACAGATATTCGAGCGACGAGGTCTTCAGTTGAAGGAACGGGCATCACGTACACCAAACTCTTTATGTGATCCCAAAAGAAGAAGTCCATGCATGATAGGTCCGGTGATCTGGCAGGCCAATGAACCGGGCCACCACGACCAATCCACCGCTGTCCAAAGGTTGCGTAGTGGTGTCGGCTGACGTCAATCGTTAATGTGGAGGTGCTCCGTCAAGCTGGTACCACATGGACCTACACCGGACCTATCATGCATGGACTTCTTCTGGGGTCACAGGATGAGTTTGGTGTACGAGACGCGAGTTCCTTCAGTTGAAGACCTCGTCGCTCGAATATCTGTAGCTGCTGGTAGGATACGTGACATATTAGGAATCTTCCAGAACGTAAAGAATTCCGTGCGGAGCCGCTTTCAGGCCTGTCAGACGACTTTTGGTCCTTTATTTCGTGCAAGTTTGTCGGTCTGGTATCACCCTGTAGAGTTTTGAATATATACAGAACATTTCCTTAATTTACGTGTTGAGCATACACTAAAATTCTTTTTGACCAATTCAGAACCTTCCTTTTCATTATAAATTTTATCATTTCTTATTACTTAAAAATAATTAGAAAGTCGCCATTGACAATCTAATGCAGAGGAACTACAACGGGTATATGTTTCCATTTCTTCATCCCTATCAACCATTCTATACTTAAGGCGTTCCTCAACATGTTCTGCTTTAAGTTCAGCAAAATTCATAAATTTAAATTCATAAACACAAATTCATAATATAATATAATTATTTCATAAAATTAAGGTATAGCATATGCATTAAAGTAAATTCTGAATAAGCAATGTTCATGTTGAGTAACATATAAATCAAAGCTATCTAGGCTAGGGTTTCTGCCTACAAAACAATGGTATATATATCTCTCTATTATTAACAAGTAAGAATGCAAAAGCCATAGTACACCCTAAACCCTCTGAAATCCTATTCGAAGCAGCACGTTAGTGCTAAAATTACAAATTAAATACAATTAAAACTTAAAATCCTAAGCAAAGATTCACATGAAAATATAACTCAAATAATGCCTAGAAAATTGTAATTTTTTGGCAAAATTAAGAAAAGCTGAAGTTGCAATAAAAACAAGGTATACAATAAACAAAAATGGTAATATCTCAATGAGAGTTGCATAGTTGTCTCGTCAGGGGAAAAGGAAACCGTGCCCCTTTCATTGAAATATTACCTCCACGCGTTTCAACTGACAACCAATTGAGACAATGACATATGTGTGTCAGAAGAATAAATAATGCGTAAATTTCACATGCAAGGTTAAGAAATACTTTTGTAGTGTGGTTTTGTTTTATTAATTAACAATTAACATGCAAGGTTAAGAAATAGATTTGCGGTGCTATTAATTAACAATCAACAAGTTTCGAATACAAAGTCACATTAAGTTTTCTTAAAATGAAAGATCATCAGCGTTACTTTAAAAAATTTTAAAACACACCAGCTTGACATTGTTTTAGAATGCAGTAAATTCGAAGTCATTATGATTTAGGAAGTTATTTTACAACTTTTATTTTGATGTTCCAAGGGCCCTGATTTATAATGTGTTAGTGTCTGTTGGTATGCAGGTTTTAAAATTAAACAAAAATCAATCTTACATGGATATTGGCTTTACATAAATAAGTGGGTTTTGCACAGTATGCGCGTTTCGCGGAAGACAAGCAGAACATATGACCAGGTATGGAAAATTTATTTATATCCTCTATTCAATTTATCACAGCTCACCACTGCTGGTTGTTTAATTATTCTTTCCAGTTTCTATATTGCTAAATTTATCCAAAAGATTTCTTCTTAACATTTTTAAAATTTTAAAGATTTCATCAGTTTGTTAGTGATTTCCTTTAAGCCTAAACAAAATACATCAACTTCAGTGAATGATGCTAATTCCAATCTAGGGTTTGCCGAAAACTTTTAAAGGCTTTATTTCAAACTTTTCATTCTCAAAAGATGGCGCTGCTATCGTTGCTCCTTTTTATTTATTTTTCTTCGGCTATTAAATAATGGGGAGGAAAAAAAAAAGACCTATCCCATCTCTTTAATACACAGAAAGTTTTCTATCAAGCTAAAGACCATGTTAGGATGTTTTTTCTCTGATTTGAAATCGGCGTGATTTTCTTCCATATATTATATAAGATGGTTTGAAAAATGTACTTACGTTTCATTAATTACTGATCCTAGATATACAATTCCAATCACAATATTTTGTTAAAATATAGTACTGAACTTCATGAAAACAGCTTCAACATTGTACGTGGGAAAGGTTCAATATAAAAAAAATCTACATTTTCATATGGTGTATTCAGTGTTAAAATCTCAGTTAGTAAACTACACTCACGTTTGTGAAAATTGCAACACCATGAAGGACTTACGCGAGTGAGCTGAAATTTTCAGGAAATGCAAAGTAGCGCATGATATGCAAATGATTAGAATTGCAAATCCGTAGCGTATGCGTATGCTGAGCAGCGCCCTCTGAACGGCTGATGGATCCGAATAAATAGACGGCTGTAGCGAGGCGTGTATGGTTATCGGTGGTTATCTGCTAGTGGTAAACGTTAACTCAATCTGTACTTATGCCTCGTCGACGAAAGAGAGCGAGATTTGAACAACTTACAGAGTTTGAACGAGGGAGAATCATCGGCCTTCGTGAAGCTGGATTGTCGTATCGTGCAGTAGCCTCTCGTGTGCAGCGTAACAGCAGCACAGTGATGCGCGTTTGGAAGCAGTGGACGGACGAGTGTCGGACAACTCGGAAATCCGGGAGTGGACCCCGAAATGTGACGTCAGCTCGCGATGATAGACACCTGGTCCGCATGGCGCGGACGGACCGTACAGCTTCCTCTAGACAATTGGCAGCACTGTGGTCAATAGCTACAGGTGTTTCATTGTGTGCTTCATCAATTCGTAGACGTCTGCTGCAGTGTGGACTGCGCGCACGGACTCCTTTATACAGGATCCCCCTAACGCACGACCATCGCCGCCTGCGGCTACAATGGGCCAATCAGCATAGAGACTGGCGTGCTGATTGGCAGCATGTCGTGTTTTCTGACGAATCCCGCTTTAATTTGTGGTACCATGATGGCCGCATTCGTGTCAGACGCTATGCCGGTGAACGCCACCTTCCGGAGTGCATTATCGAACGCCACAGTGGACGAACACCCGGAGTTATGGTCTGGGGCGCCATAGCATATCATAGACGATCTCAATTGCTACGAATTGTGGGCAATCTGAACAGCAACCGGTATATCCGTGAAGTTCTACAGCCCGAAGCTGTTCCCTTCCTTCAAAGCTTGCCAGGCGCTGTATTTCAACAGGACAATGCCCGCCCTCATACTGCTCGGATTGTTAAATCCTTCTTTGCAGCGCAGCAGGTACAGCTTCTTCCTTGGCCTGCGTGTTCCCCGGATATGTCGCCAATTGAACATGTGTGGGATGTCATTGGTCGGCGTCTTGCTCGTGATCCTCGTCCTGTTGCGTCTGCAGACGAACTTTGGGTACGCGTACAAACGATATGGAATGCTCTTCCTCAGTCAGACATTCAAACTTTGTTTGACTCCATGCCACGTCGTGTAGCAGCACTTATTGCGGCGCGTGGTGGCCACACAAAATACTGATTCTGATCTCTTGTTCTTGTTTGTTTGCTTTGAACATTTAATCATTTATTTGTACCACTACCACTCAACTGTGTATTAAATTGCATTCAATTATGACGATTCCTTCTTGGTGTTGCAATTTTCACAAACGTGAGTGTATTTATTATGCTCCAATTATTTAAACATTAAAATATGCAAACTACAAAAATACATTGTTTATTTAACATAAGACGCTTGATAGCTGGTTTACACATCAAGCCCCCATATCTTACCTTTATAAATATGTCAAGAGCTCTTATTTAATCTTCTTCCAAAACAACATCTTTTTATCGTAAAGAAGATGTATAATTTGTGTGAACTTTGTCGAATATACATGGCATGTAAAGCAAGTTAAAACTACTTCGTATAATATTATGAAAATTAAATTGACCTAAAACTGTTCGTTGTTGCTCAAATAAGTACAATACAAGAATGCAAATATGTGTAATAAATTGGTACAAATGCAGCATAAAGGAGATTCTAATAAGTTATATGACAAGCATTTTAGAGCCAATAACACATTAAACGAGTGTTGGAGTAATGTTGAAAAATGAAACAAAAGAAATTAAAATGCAATGCATTATATAAGTTTCAATTCAGACTAATGAGCGTGGTATCAGTTACAAAATATGTCCTCGATCTACCATAAAACACATGTTTCGCCCTAAACCCTCGTGCGCTAGTATTGTCTTGCACTAAATGCTTTAAAAGGCAAGGTGGACTAAATAAAAGGAAACTAATTAAATAAAATGTAACGCGATTGAAAGGTTTTCAATGTTCCGTTAAACCCGCTCCTCGCCCCCCAAAAATGGAGTTTAAAATGGGGAAAGGGGTAAAGGGTAAAAAAAAAAAAAAGAAAGAAACAGAGCCAATTTACTATAGTTTATGCCAGTTTCATTCTACGTAGTAGGAGTTTTATAATAAATCAATTTAGTCGATACCATGTACCGGATAATCACATTTTTGAATAAGGCACTTCAAAGAATAAAGAACAAAAAACACTTGACAAACCGACATTTGTTTGAACCATGCAAGATTTTTCAAGAGGTAACTAAACCAAGCTTTCTTTTACTGAGAATTCGACGTATCCGTTTTTAAAGTAATGGTCCGAGGAAACAAAATTTTTAAAGGAACAGAACCGAAAACAGAATAAATGTCTTTAAAGCAGCCCAGATGTATCCTTTTTCTTCCAAAGCTTACCAAAAATTTCATTTAAAAAACTGCTTGTTTAATGGATCAACTCGGCTGGTAATAACAGTAAAAGCTGTAAATATACCTTAAAAATCATTAAATAACTCTTTCTTAACACAACAGTCAACACTGTCATGATTAATATTTCAGTAGCGGAAGCAACCAGAATTTTTTTTATAAAAAACGCAAAATAAGACCACAGATAAGAAAACTAAAAATTCCTTACGATTGCTGTAGAGAAAGCATATTTTATCTTTCAAGAGAACTAATTAAAATGTGTTGAAGCAGTTCAGAGAGCCTACGCAACGCTTATGATAAAAATAATTTGCTGAAGATGGCACATGTACCGTCAACAAAAGCATATACAACAGCCTGCATTGTTTGCAGTTTTATTTTTGTCATCCTATAATGTATCTATAAGCACTATAAGTAATGGAGTGCTTTCATTTGCACTGCAACTAGCTCTTCGATACTTTAACAAAAGGATGTACATATTGAATATAAATGAGAAAGTGATAAACATTAGCAAACAAAAGTGGCATAATGTTGATCAACACATATTCATTTCGGCATAGAAACTTTTCTGATTACTTCGAAAGCAAGCATATGAAACCAAGAAATGAATGAGATTAAAAAATTTAAAGCATTAAATTAAATGATAAACACTTCCATCCGTTATAAAAAGGAAAGAGGAATTATAGCGCCATCTAATAAAGAAAAAGTCAGGAATCAATCATGAATTTTTTCCGATGACTGAAGGATGGTGAGGGTTGGAATTTGGATCCAAGAAGATATTATGTCGGCTAAGGAAATTCAGGGCAAATCTACTCTTCTTTTTGGAGGGGAGACATGAATAATTTTAGAGAAGAAAGTTTAAAGCCATGTTCAAAACTCTAACAAAAATGAGGTAATGGATGGTTTATGAATTTATGATGTTTACTGCTTTACTTGTTGACTTCTATCGCTTTTTGGTTTCTTCAACTGGTAGGGCTTTTTTCCAATCTTTAAAGCAAACATTCGTCTAGCTATCGATCTATTTTTTTACACCTGTATATATGGGTCTTGGGAAAGTTCTGCGGTTTTTTTTTTTTGTGATAAATACAAATGAAGCAACAAAAAAAAAAAAATAAGAAAATTTTACTGAATCACATAAGCACCATTTTGTTCTATGACTTTTTGCCACCTATCACTCAGTTTGGAAATTCCTTTTTAAGGAATTCATAATATTTATTTAGAGAGAAGCTATCGAGATTTTGTTGTACAGTCACCAAGGCCGTTCAGAGAATTTTGAAACGACCTGAAGAAATGAAAACCCAAGTCCAGAGAATAAGGGGAGCGACACGAAACATTCCAACGATACTCAATAAGTCTTTGTCTGACATTCATCCAGATGCGAGGCCAAGCACTATTCAGATGGAAAACAAAAAATCAAAGCTTGGTGGGGTCCAAGTACTGTTCGATTTCTGCTTTTAAAATTGCCATATGCGCGAACAGTATTTTTTTTAAGTTTGCAGTCTCACCATACACAAAGTATTACTATCGGGAATGCAGCCCTTCTTGATGTTACTAAAGGAGGTTCTTTTGGCTAACACCATATCTTTTTCTTGTAACAGTATTGTACAGTACTCTTCTCATCCCCAATAAGCTGTTAAAAAAATGGGCTATTTTACTTCTTTTCAACAAAAAAAAATCACATAACAGAAACCTGAGCAATCATATTCTATTCTGTTAAATATGGAGTACTTATACCATCTTAGCAGATTACACACCCATTCTTTATCAGGTTAGGTTAGGTTAGGTTATTCAATTATGGCAAAGCACACGAGGGCTATCTGCCAAAAGGGAGGGATGCCTTCGTGGAGGACTTTCTAAGGGAAACTGGCTCGTATACACGTTACACATGGGGAAAACCACGAAAACGTCCATGCAGCCAGCCCGTTCGCGGGATTCGAACCTCGGACCGAACTACCAGTGTTCAGCGTCTTTACCGCTCGGCCGCTGGTGGGCCCCATTCTTCATCAGATGATCATCAGTTGTACTTTTTGAAGTATATGTAGTCTTTTTGATAGTTCCTGAGCAGCATAGTATGGATTTTCAATAACAGCAAAGAAACATAAACAAAAAAATAAATTAATTAAATGTTATATAAAGTTACAAAATTTTCGAAACGGCAAATAAAATGTATAAATATTCGAAAGGAATTTCTATCGCCAAAAGAAAATATCACTTATAATAACTCGAATTACATTACTTAAGATATCCCTGCGTCATGATTTTTATTTATGTTTTACTCTTTATTTCTGGTTTCCACTTTACATGAACTTTTTTGTCTGTATAATCTTCTAGCGTTCTATTACTGCACGCTATACCATCGCTTTGAGATACAGCTTGCGTTGTACAGTTGCCAGGATCAATGGAATGTTTTTAACAGAAACATCAAGAAATTGATTTTAATGCATTTAGTCTAAATATTTTATAATATCAAGCTCTGAAATTTATTTTGCTCCAGCGTTCACTGTAAGTTAAACAAGCAACTGTTAATCATATACGTGCAATCTTAAACGAAATATTTGGTTCTGACCACAGAGAAATCATTTTTTGTAAAGAATGCAAAAGAACGAGATACTTCGTGCACATCTAAATTATTGTGTATTCAAATGTTCAGTTCGCTTCTGATATTTGTCTAGCTTAATATATAACAACATTTCGCAGACTTTTATTCAATTTTTTAAATTTACCGAACGCGCGTTTTTCAAGTTTCTAAATATTTGCAACAATTTCTCTAAACAGACATTTCGATATGAAGCAGGAAAAAAAATATTAAGCACGTACTTAAAATGTTGTTTACAAACTAAAAATGAGTGACTATTAAGGCAAAATACGACACAAAAGTATAATGGTTAACAGTTGGAATAATACACTCACTTCCAAAAGTTAAGCACGAAGATGTAAAATGCAAAAAAAATCAACAAATACTGCTTTGATTGACACAAAACTTCGGCAGGAAAGTAGCATATATATTTATGCATAAAACAAAATCAATAATTATATACAGAAATGAAAAAAATATTATATTTTTGTAAGTTATCAGATAATGACATACTGGAGACTTAAACAGAATTACGTATAAAGTGAAAATAAACAGCACAAAATGAGAAAAAGGACATTAATAGGGTATGTGATCCCCCCTCATCTGTATACAAAGTTTACACTTTGTGACCATGCTTTCAATTAGGTGATCAACCACCGCAGAATTAAGCAATCGCCACTCTTCTTGTACAGCAGTTTCCAGCTCAATAAGAGTGGCTGGAGGTGGGAAACGTGAAAATACAGCACGGTCGAGAGCATTCCAAAGATTTTCAATGAGATTACGGTCGGGCGAATAAGCTGGCCACGTCATACGCGCAATCCCTTCACTCTCCAGGTAGTCATTGACGATGTCAGCTCTATGGGGACGTGCGTTATCGTCTATTAAATCAAAAGTACAGCCAACTGCTGCAGCCTACAATCTCACAATGTGTTCCAGAACTTCATCTTGATAACGGACAGCCGTCAAAGAACCCCGTTTAAAGATGTGCAGGTCGGTGCGGTATCCTAATGAAATCTCTGCCCACACCATAATGCTTCCGCCTCGGAATGCATGATGTTCGGTGATGTTTTGGCACTGATTGCGTGTTCGTTGTTCACGCCATATCCTTATACGCTTGTCATCTGGCTCCAGAGCAAATCTTGACTCATCAGTAAACATGACATTGCCCCAGTCAGACACATTCCAATTGACATGTTCCCGGCACCACTGTAATCGTGCGCCTCTTGATTGGACGGATAGAGAAACACAAACTCGAGGTACCCGGGCGTACAGTCCACTCATATGTAATCTTCGGCGTACAGTAGCTGCAGATATCGCCTTACCAATGGATGCTGTAACCATAGATGTCACACGTGTGGAGGTCGCTCTGCGATTCCGCTTGGCTACAATAGCAATATATCGATCTTCCGCGGGGGTTGTAACCCTTGGGCGACCGGCTACGGGCCTTCGGACAACTGTCTGTGTGGTTTGGAATTGTTTCCATAAACGTGAAATTACAGAATGATGAACGCCGAAGAAAAGAGCAACACCTGTGATCGACTGTCCTGCTTCAATGCGCCCCACAGCACGCCAGCGCTCAGAATCTTCCATTCGTCTTCTGGAAGTCATTCCTACAATTTGTTTTCAAAACACGTATGTCTTGAAAACAAATTGTACGAAAGTTTTAAACACCTATCTATCAGACTTCTGTAACCCTTCATAAAGCTGGCTTCTTATAAAACTGCCTTTTTTGCATATTTTTTGACATGAAAGCGCGATTGGCTGTTACCTAACATACTTGCATACTTCCATCTACCTCTGCAGCGAATTGTGTCCTCTTCAATTCTGATTGGCTTCCGGAAATTAGCATTTTCCTCTCCGTGCTTAACTTCTGGAAGTGAGTGTATTAATGCATGAGAAAATTATTTGAGCTATGAAACATTTCTCACGTAACACATACTACTCTATTTTAACTAATTTACAGCCTCCTTCAGGCAACTTTGATACAGTCCCAAAATTTCTCCTTCTTTTGAATAAACTTGAGTAGGACAAGCACAAACGATATAATACATACTAACAGCAAATTAAATTGCATGCTTTAGGTGTAAATGTCAAGCTATGACCTGCTTATTCTTATACTGGCTAATAAATCGTGATGTGGCCTTAAGAACAAATTTTAAAATTAACGTGGTTAGGTTTCCTCATGCTAGAGACGTGAAAAATGTGCTCTCACAGTGATTCGAATCCTGAACCTCTCGAATACGGGACGAGGATGCTTCCAATTACACCACGAAGGCACGCGGAAAGGGGGGAGAAAATACCTTATAACATTGTAAGGTTTTACTTATTTAATTCTAAAGTTCTAACTTAGAACCTCGCAAACACTAACAAGCGAATAATCGCTTATGTGTATGAACAAAACACGTAAGACTTAGGAAGGATTCACTGCCCTTTATTTTTCAAAATATTTACAATCAGTTCCTACTTGGAACTTTACACAAAGCCTCCAGTCGGGCTTGAACTTAAATAATAATTAATTTAAGTTAAACTAAACTAGCTTAACTAAGCTATCTGAAAGGTATAGCCGAAGCTATCAGAAATCTAAATAGTTGGCCCCTAAGTATTAATTAAATCGGCGAAGTCAAGCAAGGGCCTAAGGTATGGCCGAGCGTAGTGACTAAGAGAGAACGTAGCCAAAGGCAAACGCGCGCTAGTCAGGAAATCAGATTCTCTCTCTTGCAGACGGTGAAGTATCGACTTAAATAGTACTCTTACTCATTTGCATTTACTGCGTTTCTGAATTTACATTCTGGCGGGAAATTGTAAGCTGAAATTAGAACAAGATAGGAAAGATACAAAACTTAAAATAACTCTTAATAAACTTAGAATAAACCTTACAACGTGAGGAACCTCTGTTCTTGATTTTTTGTTTGCTAACTGATCAGCAAAACAGAAATACTTCTAATATAAGTATACACGACAAAAACGGACTCTGATAGAAAATACACTGTAGGTTATTTTGTACCGCATTTCCATTGGTTCATAAATTAACAGTGATAAAATATGCAAGAGTTATCTCGATGCAAAATTAGAGATAATTCAAATAACAGCAAACATTTAAAAATTAGAATTTCGGCGAATTTGTAATGTATAGTAAAGCTCGGAATTCCACGAAGGACAGGTAGACGTTTTAGGAATTTTATTATATAAATTTCAAAATTTTAAATTAAAATTATGTTCATCAGATGGTTCTTATCAACAAAAGAAAACTAAGTATCTCAAAGTAAATGCTGAATGGACTGCCATCATTACTATCCATTACTATCCATTACCATATGTTGTAAATCCATAGAAATGCAAATTTTTCAAATGCTTTCGAATAACCCAACGAAGTATTAATGGCATATTTTGCCGAAGATTTCGTGATACTATTGTTGACACTTTCATATGCGAGCGCTTCAAATACAGGGCTTAATTTCTAAATTTCGAAGAGGAGTCTTATAGAAGGTGGTCATAAAAGATAAATACAATTAAATAACTAAAAGTAATAAATAATGAATAGTAAAAGTAAATAAAACGTAGAAGAAATAAGAAAAACAATAAATAAGAAATTGTCAAGCAAAATATTAAAATACTGGAGCTTCGGTTAGAATTTCGGTTTCATTCAAAACCTGAGAAACATAGGAGATGGGCTGTGGCTGAATTTAAACACTGCTCATATGACAGTGACTCCTTGTCTTCCCTCAGTTTCGTGTTTTTTATTTATTTATTTATTATTATTTTTTAAGCTAATCAAAAATCCATAGTTCCGTAGTGAGAAATAATAAATATAAGCCTACTTACAAAGGAATTTTACTTTCTCTTCCTGGAAAGGGCTGATAATTATTTTAACACTCAAGTATTTCAACGAATAACTGTACAAGAATCCTTTCCATAACTCATATCTTTCCGCCTTGACAACTTCCGAGAGGAGAGCAGAAAATGCGTTCTTAGTGAATCTTTCAGTGAGCCTCTCCTAGAGATGGATGGATGCTTTTAAAATAAGAATTATTGTCATCGCTGACTGATGAGGGGCTTTCAAGTTTAGAAGCCCATGTTGTTAATGGTTACTTCATAAGTGAAGTGCACAGCAGAGAAGACTCGCACTTTTTCGGTTTCAGTTCAAGTATTACTCTGCTAACCAATATTTACCTTTGCCTGTTTTAATGGACTGTGATGCTCAGCAAAGTCATATTTTAGGTGATACACATTTCAGTACTTACATGTGGCATCATATTATGTATTAACAAATAAAAGGATTTAAGAAAAGATAAGTGGCTATTTCACCATTTTGTATACAATGTTTTAGACTATTTAACAAGTAGTGAAAGAGGCTTTCATGTTACCAAATATACTACGTGCACGCACGTTGACAAAAGTTCAATAAACAATAAAGGAAGGTTTTTTGTAAGCTTAAGTTCTATAAAGCATTATACTGAAAGGAAGCAGGAAGACACCAATAAATGAAACCTGAACTCGAATAAATGTTTGCAAGAACGTGTTCCAATCCACAATGTAAACTTCAGCATATTGCTAATTCCTCTTGCAACACTTTTAAATTTCAAATTAACATTGTCTTCAGAAATTCATTTTTGAGGAAAAGAAAGGCTTTGCCATTTATTGATTTTTAAAAAAATTTTAATTTTGATTCTGATGATTCCAGCTTGTTCAGTGGATAAGACCGATGAACAACGGCAGTTCAACTCTTCAAATCCCGGCAAACGGGCTGACTTGAAGGGCACTCTCATGTGTAACTCCAACCAAAGCAACTTCCGATATAATGCTCTCTGCGAAAGTATCTTTTCCCTTAAGCACAAAATAAAGTAGCCAATCATCACAGGGGAAAACTAGCATACATTATATAGTTTATCCTAGAATCATGCAGTTAGGAGTGCTTAGCCTATCGCAGCAAATTAGCAGGTAATTTTTGCGTCAAAAATTTAACCATTCACAGCCAGATACTGACAAGAAGCCTTACCGATATCATATTATATAACACTGTAATCCTGTAACAAAACAGCTAAATTTTTATTTATATGTGCATTCATAATAAAACAGTCGCAAAATGACTGCCTTATATGAACAAAGTAAACGCAATCAATACGATTGTTTCAAAGTACGAAGTAGCTTTATCTATATACCAATAAATCATCACAATCAAAATATTTCTACGGCATACTATGTAACATTCATATTTTCAGAATGCAGTCCTGAAAACACTATTGCTTTAATAATAATAATAATAAAAACACCTATGGTACATATGAAGCAATTTAGCTTTTCGTTATGAATTTTTTCAGCATTTTTGGAGCTAATCCAGCATAATAAAAAACTCTTCGTATGATATTTATTGTATCATTAAGGTTTTTAGTATTACATTAACCGTAATAAAAAAAAGAAAAAAAAAGAGATCCCGTTTTACTCAATTTAAAGGATTGACAATTTGCTCAACAGAAATGATCAAATGCTGTCATGTCTGTTAAGATGAGCTAGCCGATACTCACAGCAAATTACCTATCTTCCTACAGTCCAAACAACAGGGGATGGCTAATAATTTTTTTTCAGACATGATTTACCTTCAATTCGTTTATTTTTCACCCGCTGTCATTGTCCTCCCCATGATTAATCTACAAGAGCTTGTATTATATATGCAGATATATATGCATTTCAACTGAAAAAGATTTGTAAATTGATCTTCAATATTTGTAAGACAGAACATAATTATTGCTGGATTCTCAAAAATAACATTCCTGTAATTAATACCCTTCAGTCTATTAACATACAAAATATCAACACTAACATACAAAACTTATATATGCTTCGCTTCCATTAGAAGAAATCTATACTAGACTACTTGATCTACCTGAAATCTTTTCTGTTATGCTAACAGTTCTAGACTTTAATAGATGGAAAACCTTCCTTAATTGCACTGTTTTTAACTACTACATTAAATTTCAAAATCAACTTTTTACGCAAGTAAGAGGAAACCTAATGGCAGCTCAAATATCTACGAGTCTTCGTAACCTACTTGTATTTATTAAAGAATTTACATTCCAAAATACTTACAGCAAAAAGATTTAATTTACTTCTCTCATACATACAGATACATAGATGATCTCATTACCTTTAATAATTTTAACAAAATAGAAAATTCCCAAATTTATCCAGACAGCCTTACTCTTAATAAAACAAATACGTCACAAAATTGTGTCGACTGTCTAGATCAAATAACAGACTACAAAAAGATTCTACTATTTGGCAAAATGCGCAACTTTAATTTCAGTATTAATAAATTAATCAATTGGACTTCCAACATTTCCAAAAAAATAATCAGTAACACAATAATTAATCAAATACAACGTATTAAAAATCTTTGTTTAGAGATACAATAACTCTACAAAACGAAAGTTTATTACTTAAACAAATTCTTAAAAAAATCAAGTGCCAAATAACTTTATTGAGCTTTATCTTAAAAGAGCAGGTGTTAAATACTGAATCTAAATCATGTGGCTGACAGGGGTATGATAATTTATTTTTGCACCTTTAAAAGACAGAATCTGTCGGATGACTACCAGTTAAATGATTTTTAAATATTGTAATTACTGTAATTATTGTATCTAATATAAAGATCGTTTATTCTGGCATTTCTTTCTTTTACCAACAAAATGGGACTGTTTCAAATTTCCAAGTCTGCTTCGCAGCTCTTGAGTAGTGAAGAATTCCTATCTTTATTCTTTTTCAAAGCAGACAATTAGCCAGAAATTAATTAATTTCCTTAGTTTGGTCAGTTTAAAAATAAATTTTAATAGAAGACTTTTTCACCCGCCACCTTTAAGATAAAGCGCATGCCAATTCCTTTTCTCACTTTCCAAAAAGAACATCCATCACGTCACTCCCCCTCTCTTCCCCTCTATTCTACGTTCTCCCTCTCTCCCCCTCTATTCTACGACCAGGTTCGAATTCCAAATTCCATCCTGAGTAAGAAGAAAGTAACGAACATTTTGTCTACGATTCACCGCTAGCGAACACGTAAGTTAATTAAATTTCTTTCTGGCCTTCAATGTATATTATATAGATTTTCTTAATTTCATAAATTTTCTTTATTTCATACATTCTTAATGCTTCATTTTAGTCTTATGAGAATATAATTTTTTATACGAGTTCTTCATTGTGTAATTGCTTTCACAAAGATTTTGCTTTTTTTTAACACGATCAAAGGCGAAAGTATGGGGGAACAATTTTCTCAAGTAAGGCTATATAACTCAATCTAACTCCCTCTAATCATAAAAAAATTCAACTTACACGAATTCAGTTATAAATTCTGATTAGCAGATTGTATTACAAGTAAGACAGAACAACCAATTAATTTCTCTGCATTATTACTACTGATTCTTAATTAGCAATTTGAATAATTTTAACTCAGTCTTATTAAGCAGCTATTTTAGTCTTGATTCTTACTTCAGTAAAAGACGGAACACTTTCGCATTAATTATTGTTAATTGATCGGAAATTAGTTTGTTCCCTTTGAAAAGTCAACTAATTTCCTGTCAATAGCAATAATTACTTAGTTTGTTGTTTGCACTTTCGCTTACATTACATTACAATAGAATTCTAAGTTAACAACTTTATTTTCCAAGGAGATAAGATATTCAATAATCTACTAACGAATATATATATTTATGGCCTATGTGCTGTGTTATGCCCAGTACAGCCAGCCATACTCAGCAATGAACATAATAGTATAAAAAGTGTGAATGAAAATTGAGAGGAATAAAATTTCACGGTAAGTTTAAATATTTTATCTTCTGTAGAACTGCACAGAAAGGTGATAATTTTATCCCAAATGAAATACATTTTTCAATGACTAATTAATTAGAAGGAATATCTGCAATTAAATATGCATAAATAATTTATTTTCAAGAAATCTCTCGACTGGTGAATCCCAGGTTGAAAGAGTAAAGTTTTGAAGCAGGAAGAAGTGAAAAATGAATAATGCGTACGCTGGGACTCCAACCCTGGACCTCTCGAATATCCGCCGAGTGTGCTATCGTTACACCATGAAGGCATACAGAAAGAAGGGAGTAAATACCTTATATACTCTCTCTTTTAAAGGACGACTGGGGATTAGAGGACCCACTCGCCAAATCCTGGTGGTGAAGAATCATCATCCACCACCCTTTTAGTTCGGGTGCCACTATAGCGTCATTAGGATTTTTTGAAGCAGGAACACGTGAAAAACGAGTCATGCCCTCGTCGGGACTAGAACCTGGACCTCTTGAATACGCGCCGAGTGTGCTACCGTTATACTATGAAGGCCTGCAGAAAGGAGGGAGAAAATACCTTATATAAGGAGGGAAAATAAGGAAGGAGAAAATACGACTGGTGAATCCCAGTTGAAAGAGTAAAGTTTTGAAGCAAGAAGACGTGAAAAATGAGAAATACGTACGCTGGGACTCCAACCCTGGACCTCTCGAATATCCGCCGAGTGTGCTACCGTTACACCATGAAGGCATACAGAAAGAAGGGAGAAAATATCTTATATACTCTCTCTTTTAAAGGGCGACTGGCGATTAGAGGACCCAGTCGCCAAATCCTGGTGGTGAAGAATCATTATCCACCACCTTTTTAGTTCGGGCGCCACTGTAGCGTTATTAGGATTTTTTGAAGCAGGAACACGTGACAAATGAGTCATGCCCTCGTCGGGACTAGAACCTGGACCTCTTGAATACGCGCCGAGTGTGTGCTACCATTATACTATGAAAGCCTGCAGAAAGGAGGGAGAAAATACCTTATAAAGTAATTAATTTAGATTAAAGGGAAATTTTCCCCCAAACAACTGTGATACCAAGTAACAGAATTCACATTTAACATTAAACGTCTAATATTATAATTTACTAAAACTGGATAATTCATTAGTTGTGATTATGAGATTCATTGAATTTAAGCTCTAAACTGCACAGGCTATTGGTTTCAGGTTGTCATCCATCACAGAGTTAATCTGAAATTGAGGCTTGCAATTAATGTTAATGTGTCGAAATTCCAGTTACTGGATTTCTTTCCTTCCCTTCAGCAACGAACTATACAAGTTCGGCCGGTTGCATTGCATATTTTATAACAGTTAAATAAATAAGATATGAAAAAAAGAAAATTTCTCTATAAAGTCTTATATTAAAAAGAAAGGAAGGAATTTTGAAAAATGATAGTGGATCTACGAAATGTTCACTTATTAAAATATTCTGAAAACTTTCATATTGTTTATATCATTTATATTTCCCCGAATTTTTCTGTTATTTTTAATCGCAAAGAAATTCCTCATAAGTCACGATAAACACTGTGAGCCTTAGAAAAGATTGCTGTATATCGTCAGAAAAGAAGCAGAAGCTTAATTCTTTTTTTTTTTTTTTGGTCAATTCTGGAATGAATTTCTGTGTTTTGAAAACTGTACAAAATTTCAAAATTACGCAAGCTCTGGAGTAAATACATAATTGCGAAATAAACAATGAAATACTTTCTTGTATTCATCGCAGCAACTGTTAAAAGTATTTAAGAAAGTTTTTTTTTTTTTAAAGGATATCAGTAACCACTTTTCTCAAAACCCTTTTGCGGCAGACAAAAGTTCAACCACCCATATGCCCTCCGGGTGTACCAAAAAGAGAGAAAGAAGATAGCGTGATACAAAAGCGATACTCATCAGGAAACAATAAGTATGCAGAGAATCTCAAGCAATGAGAATGGAACGCTTTATGTTTATTTCCCTAGCGAAAGTATTTTGTTTTAATAATCCCAAGAGATCAAGGATACAACTGTAATCATAAATACACATTCCACATTCTCGAAATAACGTTGCTCATCTTTATTTTTTCCCCAGCATTAGTTATTCTTCTGAAATTCTATGAAATGACTGACATAGTGTGTTAAATTTGTATATAACTGCTACGAATAGCTTTATGGATTCGTATTTAATGAATTAATTTTCGAATAAGGTTCATTCTAATTCAAGGAAACTAAAAAAAGAGGTATTTGAATATTTTAAATCACCACTACAAAACGCATGTCGATAGAATAGAATTATATTAATGACATTGAGCAAAGACTGGATGACTCGTAAAATAATGTAATATATATATATATATCGCTCTCTCACACACACACTATATATATACATATATATATATTGCACATATATATAAACAAAAGGAAAGTAGGACTATTTAGGAATCCTGCGCCTAGGCTGTAAAGATTTAATTAAACAAAATAATCAAATTAATGGAATAGGTATACTCCTATCAAAAATACCAATTAAGTAAAAATTGGAATAACAATTTGAAGTCAACATTAATTCGTATCAACTAAGTCATTAAAATACCAAATCCTAAAAGTACAAAATTAGAAAATAAATTTAAAAAATACAGAATTTAAAAATTTAAAATTAAAAAAGAAATTAATTTTTAAAAACCGAAAGCAAAAGAAAAACTTGAGAAGAATTTTTTTAAATTGTAAAAGAAGCTATTTGAAATGAAGAAATCTGATGTGTACATCCCATGATTTCTTTGTACGGAATATTAAAGTATACGCATTTTGCATTTCATTTAAACTTATTGGATTGAATTAAATCTATTTCGTCGATAGCGCATAAGCCACAATAGAATAAATGCACTCTTTAAAATTCACTATATTTATTCACCATAGCGACAATCTGGTGCCAGGTTCACTTAACAGCGTTACATCTCATTCATATTATAATTCAGAATAAACAAAAAATTATGTATATCATCTGAAGAATTATCTAATCGTTGCCACATGTCCTATTCAAATACTATGATAAACCTAAAACGATGTATAAAAGAAATTAAACAAACAAACAAACAAAAAAGAAAGTTTTTCATAGACGGTTCAGTATTTCTCATTCAATTCATTCAGATCTCACTTCGCGACAACACAAAAATACACAAAAACTCAACATCTATATCAAAAATTACGAAGTAAATCTTAAACACTTATTTTCTCGAATAAATTCCAGAATGGATTAAGCATGATTTAATTCGCAATAATAACAGGTGGCGTTACCTTTGTTGTTGCGAAGCTTAGTTTCTCTAGATTGGCAACAAATCCACTATTATGCTAAGTTTCAAATGTACACAACACAAATGTGGCTGCTATGGTAAAAATAATTAGGTTAAGCCGCACTTAAACAATTTTTAAATTGTTGATAATTCTACAAATATTGCATGTAGATTTACTAAAACAGCATAATTCAATCATTTTTAAAGCAAAAAATCCACAATTTATAAATATATAAGAATAAAGAAACTGAGCCTCACTGAGCCGAGTAAGAAAGTGGACATATATACGTATATATACATATTTATATAATTTTTGGTGCGTCCGATTGCAACCAAACTAGGAAGTGCACCTCAATATGTTACAGCAGTCTTGTGTACAAAATTTCAACGTTCTGACGCTACTCGTTTTTGAGTTATACGAGATACATTCATTACGTATGTACGCACAGACGCCACGAAAAAAAAAATCTCTTCAGAATGCATTTTAAATCAGTTTTATATTTTTTTGGAGCGAAAAGAGTCCTTTATTCTGTTCTTACGCTCAGATAGCCTTACGTTTGCGTTCAGATATCACGCCAAAACATCGTTAAATTGCATTCGAGAGCGGTCAAAATGGATATGTTCGTTAAAATATGATACGCGAAATATTTCGCGATTACAATACTTCCTTTTTACTTCGGACAAAGAAGTAAAAATTGAAGTGAAAAATGGAATCAAAAGGAAAATTTGTCTTTCAAGTACTAGCTAATAGTTGTGGAGCTAAACAGCATTAGCAATAGCGAATTCAATTCAGATTCAACTTTCTGAAGGCAAAACACAGTCCAGCGTAGAGCACTTCAGGCATACTTGATTTAAAGTATTTTATTAAACGTACACACACCTATAATAAAACATCAGCATTAAGAACAGCACGTTTCTAAGCTGAAATCAATATCCAGAGAAAGATAACTGTTCTTAGTTTGCTATTCACTTCAAGAAAAATTTCGACATTCATTCTCAAAGAGTCTTATATTCCCTTCGCATTAATGGTTATTAGAAGATATCGCTTTTAACACTGTTTGACAAACTTGCATATGTTAGTTTTATGTAAATACGAAATTCAAATTAACGGAATCCATGCCCATCTGCTTTTTAAAAGCATAGTACTGAAGATACTTTTTTGTCTTTGTAACGAAGAATTCTCTAAAAAATCAGAAGTTTCTAAGAATTAAAATTATGAATTATCTACATAAATTAATTTTTAAAAATTACATGCATATAGAATGACTAAAAATGAAGCACATAAAAGTACCGTGAATTTGATATCATGCCGTAGTAAAGAAAACTATCGATGCTGTGAATGAAAAATATATGAGAACTGCCACAGTAAGTTCTTGACTTCTGACTAAGAAAAAAAAAGCTGTATCTCGCTTCCACGTTTTTCCTATGATGCAATTAATACCTGTTTTGTTCTCAGAAAATCCGTCAAACATGGTCCTCTTAACGAAAACACACGTATACGAGAAACTAATATATCATTGCTGTAAAGTTTAATAAGTAAAAAAAATTATATATTTTTATTTATTGAAGTGATATTTGTGACATAATTAAAGGAGTAGATTACTATTGAAACTGTATTACGGTAGCCTATAATTTTAGTTCTGAACCTCTCATAGTTGCGCAAATACTACGTAGCAAAAAAGCTTACAGTCATTTTTAATCGTTATTTTTTAAAATATTGACAAAATTCTTAGTCTTAACAAAAAATTACGTTGCAGAATAGAGAAAGAAAGAAATATTCATATTCGATATTTAAAAAAATTGGAATTATTTACTTGGATAAGAAGATCAGGAATGTACACTTTTAATGTCACTAGGCTTTCAACTTGGCTGAGGGTGTCATCTGGGTCCATAGCAAGAGTCTTCATGACAAAATTTCTCGTCCTGAAAGAAAAATAATCGTAACTCAGAGAATCAAAGACATGCTATGCACACATAAGTTAAAAACTACATAGTCAAAAAATAACGCATCTATCAACAAGCACGATATGAATACACACAATGTACTGTGTTGCCCCTTTCTATAGTAAAAATACACATAGCGGTATAGTCTGCCTCCTTCTGCGTAATAAAATAAGTCAGTAATATGCTGCATGATTCACATGCGTATAACTTCTGTACTGCCCATTTCACATTAAAAACAGTTGCATAATTAAAAGAATAAAAGAGGAAACACATTTTTTTAAACTGAAAAACCTCTTCTGCGGGAAAAACAACGGAATTGAATTGATTTTTAATTCATCACGTGCCACTGCTGCATCTAAGGACAGCATGCGCATCTGCACGCAAACTAAAACACTAAAAGAGAAGTATAAATAAATAAATAAAATCCAAGGTTCTCACGCGAATCACCACAAGCCAATAGGCACGAAAGAATTATGATGTCAGAATGTGCAAACAGTAAAAAAGAAGAGAAAAAGTAGAGTTCAAGGCAAATAGTTAATGCGAAAAAGAAAACTAAATTAATTAATTAAAGTTGCATTTTTACCAATTATGAAAGTTTAGAGGGCACTAATTAAAGAAAAACGAATTACGGGCAGACGAAGCATAAGTTTTAAATTAGCGAAGGAAGACTGAAGTCAAAAGGAAAAGTACTTACAAAAACCTCGCTAAGAACGCACTGAATTTAAATTTAAAAATGCTAAACGAATTAGTACACAATTGGACTTCTGCCAATTAAAAAAATTGCGCCCGATCTCCAATACTTACGCAGCTTTCCAGATTGTTGGACGGTTTAACGCCATTAAAGAAAAGCGTTATACGATCTAAGACTTTTTAGACAGGAAAGCTCAGGATTAAAAATCCCTAAAATAATAAAATTTCTATCGAAAACTTCGGAATAAATTTATAAAGCATATTTTAACGAAGAGAATCTGACTTTTGGAAGTCAAAATTTTCCAAATCGGAAAGAAAAACTTTTTTTACGAGTTTTTAATTCCTAAAGTTTTAAAAAATAATAGCATAAGAAACCAGCGCGATATTTTATGTAAACTTATAATCGTAAAAAGTTGAAGATTATGCTACTTTTTGTATTGCTCAAGGCAATGGTTCCCAAAACTGCACCAATAAAAAAAAACACAATTGAACAAATTTGTATTTGATTTCAATTATTAAGAACTTATACTAGCATACTTAATAATAGAAAATGTACAGCATACTTAATAATGTCTATCTGCCCCAGGAAAATCATTCATAGAATGCCTAGTAAAAAGCCCCAATTTATATTTATGTTTGACACGAAAGAAACCGCGAGATCTGAGTCCGTTCTACCTGGAATTAAAACCAGAACGAAACCTCTAGTGCTCGGAGGAACTCAAATGAAGGACTGGTTGGCTGGATATTTTGACAAAACATCACGTATAGTTTCATGACGCAATAGTCTAAAGTTATAATCCTAAAGCTTTTATTTTAAAATGAAACATAAATACTGTAACTTGTAAAGGGGAAATGGCTTTAAGGCATTTTGTAAACTCCTTCTTTTAAAAGGGTGAGAACCATTCTTTCTCAGTTTAGAATTCGCACATAATTTGCATTACCTTTCAACTCCCGGACGAACGAATATTAATTTATGGAGCAAATTGAAAGAATTATTGGAAATGACATAGCAGCAGCGTGTTGATTTTTTTATGGAAGAGACATAACTCTAACACATTCGTATTTTATACATACTATATTTCTTCTCATGAGTATCAAATTATGTTACTAACTTACCTAAACAACCTGACTGAAATTTGAGCTAATGTGATGAAAAAGAAAAAAGAGAAATGGAAAAAGCAATAAAACCGGTACCTTTAGCGACAGGAATTAAATTCATTGGCTAAAAATCTAAACCTTCAGAATACCATATTCACCAGCTTGCTTATGTAAGCCATTTTCTTTCAAGTATAGAAAAGCATAAGCTTCGATTATTTTATGCGTAAAAGGATAGTTCCTTAAATTCGTGAATAAGTTTTTCTAAGAGCCTTTTTTCTGAGAATGATACCCGATTTTTGTTGTTCTTTCGCTTCATACTGCTCTTAGGATGAACCACATGACCGGATGTAATACAGGAAATTGAATACATCACGGCAGCTATTTTCAGTCATTATCAGGTGTGATAGGGAAAGCAATTTTTACAGTTTTATAAGATAATATACGATAAGAGCGGTATCCATTTCGGAGATATTAGTCACTTTAGAAATTCGTTGTTACATTTATCAAACATTTAAAAAAGAATTGTAGCAGAACCTCAGTCTATCGTTCCCGAAACAATCGTTTTCCTACGTGTATTCTTCGCGGTTTTTGGGTGTGAAATGAAGTACTTCCCAGTCTATCGTTCCTCAAACTACCACTGTACAGTACCAGTCTTTCGAAAATATCCTCCCAGCACAGTATTTCCCACATAAATGGTTTGGAAAAGTAATTTGAAGAGAAATATACATTTACTAATTTAATTTTCTTCTCTTTGGATTATAAATCTGACAGCACAGATATATATAGAAGCAACGCTTCGTATGTGGCCCCCAACTCTTTTTCTATAATATTCGCGTCATTTATAGAAGTTACTTGTTTGAAAGTTACAGTAAGTTTATTCCTGATAGTTTTCAGCTTGGGTCTACAAGGAGTGTGCAGGAAGAAGATGAAGTTAAACTAAGGATGGTACAAAGCTTCAACGAAATTTAAGAGGCTTTACAAAGGTTAAAACGTTTTTATCGGTCCAGAGTGGAAGCGAAGGAAACAATGGAAACATATTAAGTCTCAAAAAGTCGTATTCTCAATTGAAGCAATTATCTAACCAAGAAGCGAAGAAAGATGTACTAAATGTACTAAAAATAGCTTTCAACGTAGCATATTCACGTTAAAAGTAAAAAAACCAAATATTCATATAGCTTCCTCACTTAACCATCATTCGCACTGACAATTTCTTTCATCTATCCCATTAAATAGATGATAGATACTGTATTCTACCCTCAAGTCTTTTCTAAAGTTAATATTACAGAAGATTCAGATTCACAAAAGAACGCGAACTGAAAGGTGGTATATCTTTCTGGGACTAATGCACAGTCGTTTTAAAAATCTTGAAATTTGGGTTTACAAAATTGACTAAACTGAATTAGATTACCTGGATTACGTTAACACGCGAGAGCTATCTCCCTGAGGGAAAGGATGCCTTCGTGGTGAAACACGCAAGAGCTATCTCCCTAAGGGAAAGGATGCCTTCGTAGAGAACCTTCAAAACGGTGAGACATAAATTAAAAGCAATGCTATAGCAAAATACATATGCATCATTATGCTTTTGACCATAATTCTACTGTCTGCCGTCTGTCATTGGGCAAGGCGAGCAAACGTAATAGAGCAATTAAGAAACGTAAGGAGTTTTCAAGTGAAGCGTACGTAAAATTATTAGGATACGTATTCTTTCAATACTAATCAGATTATAAATTTGACTTCTGCATTTTTTTTATTGTAGAACATTTTTAGCTTTTTAAAAACGCATCAAAATGTTTCATTCGTTTAAGCTGTGCACTTATATAGTTCAAGTCATTTCAATTGCTTAGTACTGAAAGTTGGAAATACAAGATATATATTTAACGTAAGATAAGTGAGAATTCATTAACTTATTGTTTCCAAGAAGCCATTAAATAAACTATATAAATTGTTTAAATACCAAAACATACTAGCTATTCAAAAGACGTAACTGCCCTGCAGCTTTTTTTTTTTTCATATGTTAAAGTTACGATAAAATGGTTTCTGGCTTTAGATTAGTAAACCATGAGGGTCTCCAGTGCTATAACCGACAGAGAATTTGTTATTATGATATTTATGTAATAGGAAATTTAGTGCTATGAGGTGTTTTCTCCTTCCTTTCGTCATGCATTCGTGTTGTAACTGGAAGCATACTCGACGTGTATTCGAGAGGTTCAGGGTTCGAATTCCGGTCAGGGCATTGCATATTCTTCCCGTCACCTGCTTCAAAAAATATAATGGTTCTACAGCACTCTATCATATTGAATTTACAAGTCTAGTTGCTACGAACCAAGACAGAAAAACTCGCCATCAATTTCAAATATAATATTTGCTAACGCAACGTAAATTCTCCAGTTTGTATTTTTAATCATGACGTTACCTGATTTCCTAGCGAAATTTATCTACTTAAAAATAGTTTGCATGAAATCTTCCTCCTTCAGTTTGCCTGAATGCATACATGGCGAAAAAAACGCCTCTAACACATTTTATTTGAAACGTCGTATAAAATCTAATGTTACAACCGTCAGATACGCTGATTAAAATTTTAAAGACAATTAGTTTCACACAAATGCTGTGAACGCCAAAAAATTTTCTAAAAATGTACTAAAATGTAAACTTAAATAAAAAAAAATTAAGATTAATCAAGAGAACGTATCATTTAATTGTTACAGAACATCTAGAATGCAATTAAAACAATGTATCCAACGTATCCGACTACGTTCGACACCCAAATTTTGAAAAATAGTACAAATAAATCTATTGCTGGTGTTATTTAGCAGAGTACTACTTAAAATGATAGAAACAGGTGATAACCACATTATCAAGATATATTTTTTTCTTATATTTTAGGTTAAAAACGTGTTAAATTTCAGGATTACTAGATATGTTCCAACAAAAAATATTTATCAATATTTTGCTTTTACTTTTGTGACTTCTATTTATTAAGATACAAGATGGAATAAAATCTAAAGGATAAACTAAGAGGTCTATTATATATATATATATCTTTTTGAGTACATGCACTAGTTATTTTTAGAGAAATTTCTCTCTTTTGATTTATAAAATTGTCTGAAAAATTTTTAAATACGTACATAAACCTGAACGTTTCACAATTTTTCGTAGAATATTTATGGAAAGCTTCATAAAGTTACTGCTGTAATACTTTAAGTAACTTTTTTTCGTAATAGAAAAGGTGGAAAAATCAAGTTTTGCAAAAAATAGATATAATTTTAGGAGACGAGCAGAAGGGAAAGAAAATGTTGTCGAGCACGTGAAAGTTAATCTGCAAAAATAATCTTCTTCCCGAGCACTTAATAACAAATAAGAAGGTTTAAAATCATCTTTTGAACATCACTCAAAGTATTCAAATTAAAATTTCTCATTTTACAGTTATTTAGAGTAGTCTATACACTTTTAGACATCCTCTTACGGGTTCTTAAACAGAAAATTCCGTTCACGGCGTATTGTGCTTCTAAAGACCGGAGAGACAAAATCAAAGTAGCTTGGGAAAACTTAATGTATGAGCTTTTAAAATAAAGTAATACAATTTTTTCAAATATTTCATCCAAACTGACGATTAAAATGTAGTTGGATACCTTAGTGAAAAAAATCGCATAATAAAAGAAAAGTAAATGAGGGATTTAATGGCAAAATGCCTAGTATGGTCTTTGTAACCTCTCTTAATGAGTTCGCCATGTCCTTAAGGGTCCAGTTTTCTTGGTTTAGTACAATAAACAAGGCTAAAAAAAGCTGTTACTCTCTCCCTTACCCAAAATAATTATTTTGACACATCGTATGCACACATGATTTCTCGAAGCTTCAAATAGGCTAAGAAGTAGAAAATGCTAACAAGCTGTTCAAAATAAGTGGAACGAAATTATTTAAAGATACCAGAAAGAAAATATTTTGTTGTTAGTTTAGCTACTAAATTTTTCAATCCGACGTAACTGCTCATAGTTCTAGTATTTAATGATGAAAAAGCAATTTTTCTGATTGCAATACTTAAATAACTGCTGGATCGTTTTTTAAATTTCTTGCTAAACTTAAGATTTTTTTATATTCGCACGCAATTTAAGAATTTTTATTCGTACGCAGACATTCAGTTTAGAGTAAATCTGATATTTCTTTTATAGGGAGTAGTACCAGTTTAATACAACAGTTCGGGAAATATGCCCTCAAAATTAGAAACTGCACAAATATTCATCCACAGACTAACAGTTTTGGTTTGGTTTATCTGATTATGGCAAAGCACTCGAGGACTATCCGCCGAAAGGAAGGGATACCTTCGTGGAGAACTTTCTAATGGAAACTGGATCATATATACGTTGTACATTAGAAAAACCATGAAACGCCCACGCAGCCAGTCCGTTAGCCCGTTTTAGAACCCCGGACCGGAATACCAGTGTTAGCGTCTTTACCGCTTGATCGCTCTACACAGTAACAGAGATAAGCACATCAGTTCAAAAATATTTCCTCAAGTGCATAACGAAGTCAGTGTTTATGATTTTCTTTCTTAAATCGAAATAACACGCAATTCTACAGAGCCAAAGTGCCTAGAATTAAAAAAACTTGTTCCCATGATGAACAACTGTTTCTTGCATTTTTGAATAATTTTATATCTCGCTCATTTTCAGTTCTTTGCTGTGTATATGACATGGAGGTTGCACGGCTGATGAACAGAATATGAATGAATTACATACCAGTAAAAGTAGCACTTAGAAATGCGGTATACATCAATGAAAAGAAAACTGCATCGACTTGATAGTTAAATTTTAAAAAACTACCTTGATCAAGCATCAAACTACTTTTTGCGCTACCCGACATTCTTTACCAAACTGAATCAATAAAATGAAGATGTAGTCGATTTTTCCCTTATTCTTGAAATCTAAAAATTAGCCACATAATTTGACAAATGAAAAGACTGTTAGCAGTTAGCAGTATCTCTTTCTAATTCAATATTAACACTCCCACTCTCTCATTTGACAAAACATTCCAGGAGCAGCATTAATCTGAATAAAGCTATTAGCGCATACTTTTATTTACACAATTTCTAACAATATTGGTATCAATTTTGTACATATGTAAATAAGTTTAGTGAAATTATATGTTAATTTTCACCTATTCTCCAAACTTGGGGACCATTTAGCGACATTTTGGTCCGATCCTGTGTAATTAGCTGGTCTGATTCCTACGCAACTGTAATTGCGTATGCCTTTCAGTAATTTCAAGAAAACGTATAAGGCATTTCTCCCGCTTTCTTAGCATGCCTTCGTGGTGTAGTGGTCAGCAAGCTCGGCGCGTATTCGAGAGGTCCGTGGCCCGAGTTCCGGCAAGGGCATTGCTCATTTTTCATGTCTCTTTCTTTCAAAAAATACCTAATGTTTCTACATTGGCGCCCGAGGGTGGATGATGGTGAAGTGGGGAAGGAGTGGTGGAAGGAGGTGGTGGATGATGATTCTCTACCACCAGGATTTGGCGATTTGGTCCACTAATCACCAGTCGCCCGAGGGCATAGCTCATTTTTCATGGCTCTTGCTTTGAAAAAATACCTAACGTCTCTACCTCTACCTAACGTCTATCGTTGAAGGTGGAAATTTTCTCCAGTAAAAAAAAAAGGCAAGAATTTTATCTCGGCTGCAATTAAAGAACTTTGTAAACTACCGGCATAGACAAAACCCAAACGACACCTTTACATCTACAGTCAAACGGCATTGTAGAGAAATTTAGTCGAACCATCTTTAATAGCCTCTCGTTGATAGTTTTTAGCAACCAACAGGACTGAGATCAGAAGTTACTTTTGTTCTTAATGGCCTATTGCAGTGCTGCCCAAGAGACTACCGGCTATTCCAGATGCTCTTCGGTCCTGACTTTGTCTGCCTTGTGATGTTATATGGTTGCCCTCCCGATGCGTCTTCATTGCCTGAGCAGTACATTCAGGATCTACAGGCATGGTTTGAAGTGATGCACAGTTTTGCACTAGAGCCAGTAAATTTGGCGACGGAGAAGACGAAGCCAAGATATGATGCGAGAGCCACAGGACATCAATTAAACGAAGGTGACTAAGAATGGTTATGGAACCCAGTTCGACGGAAAGGACTTTCACCTAAACTACGTCACCCTGGTTGGTCCTTAAACAGTCCTAAACAGGCTGAACGACGTCGTAGTTCAGATTCGTAAGTCATCTGATTCCAAGCCTAAAGTCGTTCACTACGACAGGCTAGTCACTACGGGCTAGCTACTATGATAACTAGTAGTGACAGGCTAGTCACTGTGGTGAGTAGGGTCACAACAGGCTAGCCACACAGTCACTATGGTCACGACAGGCTAGCCACTATGGGCACTACTAGTCACCACAATGTATATAAAGTAAATAGTATTAGAATGTGTAGTCCTATGTGTACATAAATTTGTAAATGGCTGTATTTATTTATTGATTGCATATTTTATTAGTTGTATGTTATTTATTGAAATTATTATTTTATTCTTGCATTTAATGATCAGTTATTGATTTTTTCTTAGCTGTAAATATGGCTTCCTGTGTAGGGATAGCACTGCTCAAGAATGTGCAGCCTTCGGAAGGGGGCAATTTTAAGTTTTTTGATTTGGCTTTATTTGACTAATGGCAAAGCACTTGTAAGCTATCTGCGCAAGGGAAGCGATGCCTTCGTGGAGGAATTTCTAGGGTAATTGGCTTGTATACACGTTATGTATGGGCAAAATCACAGAAACGCTTATGCAGTTAGCCTGTTCGCCAGGATTCGAAATCCGGACCAAATTAGCAATGTTCAGTGACTTTACCGCTCGGCCGTTGGTGGGTGAGTATTATTACAAATTTTGCATATATGTAAATAATTTTAATGAAATTATATGTAAATTGTAATATTTCTTGCTTAATGTAACATAAAAAGGCATCGGAATGCGAAACATGTCCAGAATAATAGGGAAATGAATTTTGACCTTTCTGATCTCGAATTGAGTTACTTAAATTTCAAGTTCTATCTCCTCCCTTTTTCAGGATGAATTTAGAAATTTATTTTCGGCAGAAACTGAGATACCATTACGATCAGTCACCGAATCGAAGTTTCACATTTCAATCGTGAGTGAATTCGCTCTTTTTTATGAAAAGACAGGCATAAAAACTTACACGTTTTTCTTTCAAATTATAGTCTCAACAAGTTTGATTAGCTCTGAGAAGCAACATTAGCTTACTCCGAACGTATCATGATTAGTTAAAATAATAATACTCAGATTTATTCCTGAAATCCTACACTTCGGCCCTTAAGATCCCAATACACTCTTAGACAAAAAAAAAAAAAAAAAAAAAAACAACGCACCGAGAAGATATAAAGCAAATTGGACACAAATTGATATGTATACAGATTTCGACGGAAAATGCAAAATTTTACATTTTGGCTTCCAATGAATGAACGGTTGTCGCTACAGCGCATCTGATCTGCGCAAATGGCAGGATATTTAAGAGGAGAAATTACAACTCCAGGTCATAAATTCTTCACGAATTTCATTCCGTGTACTCTGGTGGACAGTAACTATGCTTCGCATACAGGTGCGCGAACGATATGCGGAGATGTCAGAATTTGAGAGAGGTAGTAGTAAATGAGAAAATAAAATAATAGTAATAAAAAACTTTCTAAATTATGTGATTCAAATCTGATTACTTGCAACAACTTAAACTATTATGAGACTTTGAATTGCACAAGAGGCCCTTGCTTTTACAACTGCATTTATGGGAAACAGCCAGTCGCCTCTCTTTTCGACCTACACCAGAGCATATCTGTGATTGTCGACATACACCGGTGAGGGTCCGAATGTATAAGAATACAATGTTATATTCGATCTTTCACCGACGTATTTGGTGAATGTTGACATTCTCCGGTGAAAGTCGACATTCTCCAATTTCGGTCTTTCACAGTAACATATTAGCTAATATTTGTAAAGAAAAGGAAGTTTAAAACAGCTTTCGCTTAAAAGTACATTTGATATTATAGTTCAAGAGTAAACTATTACACCATGCTAAAATAATAATACAAAACTAAAAAAGTAAAAGAAACCGAAAAATAAAACGTGAAAAACTACAAAAACTACAAAGAAAGAGAATTATTATTTTAGCATGGTGTAATATTTTACTCTTTAGCTACAGTATCAAATGTACTTTTAAGCAATAGCTGTTTAAAATTTCCTCTTCTTTACGAATATTTTAAAATTTTGCAGCTCAATGCGCAAAATTCTTGACCGCATAGGTCTCTCTTGTTCGAGTACTACTTTCTACTCTTATATTAGCTAATATATACATACACACATATATATAGATATATATATATCTATATATTAGCATCCCCTAAATATATATATGTATATATTTAACAAAATCTTTGGTTGATAAAATTACATTTAAAAAAAATTTGAAAGGTTTCAGATTTTAAATTACGTCCAAAGGGGAGCTTTTTTTTAACATGTTGTGTGTTACCTTTATTTGTTAAATATCCATGTTCTTCGCACATAAACCATAAAATTCAGTTCAAGAGCAATATCGCAAAATAATTTTAAATTGAGCATATCTTTAGAATTTTCGATACACAGACTCACGCGCAGAAGATAAAGATGTTTTTTTTTTTCTGTACAGTGCTGACACTGCTCGCTTTGAAATCCTTGAGATTGTTAATCAAAAATTAGTTAAGTTTTGCAAAATATGAAATCGATAATCAAACAAATTCGAAATTTCAAATTTGGTTTTCGAAATGCCCATATTCGCAGTAGGATTACGTCATTCAAAATTTGATGGCTCTAGGCACCGTTGTTTTATCACAATGCGAGGAATATACACAGTCCAGTCACATTAATGTGACCATCTGTCAAAAGCCAGAATAACCACCTTTCGCAGAGCGGACTGCTGCGAGACGTGCAGGAAGAGAGTCACATAGGTCCCTGAAGGTGTTCTCTGGGGTGTTGAGCCATGCCGACTCTAATGCCGTGGCCAGCTGCGCTAGATTACGCGGTTGAAGATCCATGGCGCGAACAACTCGATCGAGATGGTCCCACAGATGCTCGATTGGGTTTAAGTCAGGTGAGTTTGCTGGCCAGGGGAGGACGGTAAACTCATCCTGGTGCTCTTCGAACCACGCACGTACACTGGCAGCTGTATGGCACCTCGCATTGTCCTGCTGGAAGATGCCATCATCCTGAGGAAAAACAATGCGCATGTAGGGGTGAACATGGTCCGCAAGGACAGATGCGTACTTGTATTGATCCATTGTGCCTTCCACAATGATCAGTGAACCTAGAGAATGCCAGGAAAACATTCCCCAGACCATAATGCTCCCGCCTCCAGCTTGGACCGTTCCGGCAATGGTTGCAGGGTGGTTCCTTTCAGAGGTTTCACGCCTTATACGCCAACGTCCATCTGTCCGATGGAGCATAAAACGCGATTCATCCGAAAACGCAACCTGTCGCCACTCAGTGGACGTCCAGCTGCTGTACTGGCGTGCAAATTCTAGCCTTCGCCGTCGATGAACAGCAGTCAGCATAGGTGCACGAACCAGGCGTCTGCTTCGGAGGCCCAGACGCAGCAATGTTCGCTGAATAGTACTTTGGGAGACACTTTTGGTAGCCCCTTGGTTCATTTTGGTGGTCAGTTGCTCAACGGTAGCCCGTCTATCTGCCCGAACGCATCTCCGCAACCGTCGTTCGCCTCTGTCATCTATGGCCCGTGGTGCACCACATTTGCCACGTCGCTGATTTTGGACAGTCCCATTTTGCCATGCACGGTACACTTTTACCACGGCGGCACGCGAACAGTTCACAAACTCAGCCGTTTCGGAAATGCTTCCACCCTTGGCCCGAAAGCCAATGATCATGCCCTTTTGGAAGTCGGATAAATCGCTTCGTTTCTGCATTACGCCAACGATTGAAATGTTTTCCGAAGCCCTCACACACCCTTTATATACGCTCAACTGCACTGTGCTGCCACCTGCCTTCTGTGATTGGTTATTTAACTCTGACATGGAAAGTACGTGGTGGTCACATTAATGTGACTGGACTGTGTACATACATTTATGCAGATTCTTCATTATTTAATTTCTTCAAATATAATAAAGGACGATAATATTTGGTGGCAACAATTTGAAAAGTGAAATGAACATTCAGAGTGATTCGACGCAAAATCGCAAAACGAAAATAATACTCCCTCAGGGACAAAGTCCCTTTGGACTAAAAACTGCAATGTCATATTTGTCACAGGTATACTTCCGAGCTTTAGATAAATTCATTTAAAACAAAAATATAACGTTAGGTATTGAGAAACATAAACATCTTTACAACGAAGTATTAGCCCTCCTTTCTAAATATTTACAGATTTTGGAAATAAAAGATCGCTTTCAAAGTTAATGAGGAAGAATAAGACAAAGTAGAGCTTTTTACACTAGTGTAAACTGGAATAAATTACAAGAAACAATTTTAAAAATTCAGCATAGCATAGTGAATTTTGATTATATGACTTTAACATCAAGAATATCTATTTTGTTCTCTGATCTAATACTTATTCAACCATAAAGTGTTTTACATGCAAGTTCGGTATGAATTAAGTTTTCAATATTATTTTTAAGAAATTTTCCTCTTAAGTACAATAATAAGACTACTCTACGTGCCACTTCAATAAAAACAGTATAACAATACCTTATTTAATATGAGATTTTAAATTTAGAAATTTATTATTTATAATAATTTATTTATTATTTTAA